>CABHPR010128831.1:17311-29888 GCA_902168415.1 Peromyscus melanophrys
TTTATTTATTTATTTATTTATTTATTTATTTGTGGCTTCAAGAAGACAAACCAAATAATTACTTTTTTTCCCCCTCTCCAAACCTATGGAGACATTTCTAAAATCCTTGAATGTGTATTATATAGAACCTGAAGTGATATATCACCAAAAAGAAAAAAACAGTTTTTATAGGACACCTAGCCGCCCATCCCCTCAAGAAAGTGAGTCCCTGGAGGGAAATTATATAGTGTATATATAGTATATAGCAGAATTGTGGCTGGCCTCTTCCCTGGCTGGTGCAGTTGAGCTAAGAGAGAACAAATAACAGAGTGAGTATTTTTGTGATGCTTTTAATTGAGTGGGAGAGTGAGCCTGAGGCTGGGAAGAGAGTGCAAGCGGTCTGCAGAGGCTGATGGGAGCGCGCATTGGTAAGCTGAGTAGGTAATCGCAGGTAAAAACCATTTTTCAGTGTACTTGATGCTGTGCCTAGAGGAGGGGAGGATATTTGAAGATGGCCGCAGGCTCCGTTTATTTTAAGTAGAAATATATTACTATGAGCGGCTGAAAGCATTAAAACATCTGGTGCACTAGGTTTAGCTTAACGGAGCAGAACAGGCCATCCTGTGCGCCGGCTTCCTTCTGCTGAGTGGCTCCTGAGGAACCGCTGGCGGCGTGGCCCCTGCCAGACACTTTCCAGGACTGCTGTGAAGGCCGAATGCAGTGGGTGCCTTGGAGGCTGCGCACTGATGATTAAATTGCTGGACCTTATACCAGACTGGAGGAAGGAAATGTGGGCAATGGAGTATTTGAGGGAAAGCTGGAGAGCAAGGCCTCTGACTTAGCGCGCAGCACTCTCGGGGGTGTGGGGGGTGTTCATTAAGGAAACGGTTCTCCTCAGTCTGCTGAAGATAGTGGGCTAGATTTCCTGCATTGTTGCTGGGCGGATGTGGGGGGATGTCAAGAATTTCTGGGCATTTCCCATCCGCATTTGCAAACCTGGATGCTTGAAGACCATTTCTGATGACTGCCCCTGGGAGGGAGCCGTGTCTCTCTCACACACATCCCTTGTGAGAGCTACAGGGGACCTCACTGACTCAGCTTCTGGAACTGAGAAAGCAATTTTGTGATGTTTTCTCAGCTCTGCCGTTGGCCGCGGGCAGACCCAGGAAGACACTGTAGGCTGTCCCCCAGTCAACATTTCTTCTTCATTTTGGGTATTTCCTCTACCGCAAACG
Source organism: Peromyscus melanophrys (assembly GCA_902168415.1). NCBI lineage: Eukaryota > Metazoa > Chordata > Mammalia > Rodentia > Cricetidae > Peromyscus > Peromyscus melanophrys. The sequence continues at coordinate 18,526 of CABHPR010128831.1, forward strand.
AGTGGGGATACACAGATGTTTGTTGAGTTTGCATTTCAATCCACATTTTTTCTAAACCATGATATCTATTTACTTATTTATAATAATAATATTAATTATTGGGCTCCCTCTTTGGGATGGCTGTGGTTTACGGTGCTGGTTCAGTCTGTTTGGTCTCTCTACATTCTGCTAATTCTGCCGCTGTCAAATTACCCTCCTTCCCGCGGGCCTTCCTGCTGCTGGGCTGCCTGCCCCCTGCAAGATTGTTGGCTCCTTCCTCACCCCTTCCTCCCTACCTGGGAAACCCAGCGCAGCAGGGCAGCTCCTCCTGGTAGCTCTGGACAAAACGGGGCTTCTCCTGCCCTTCTGGGGCCCGAATGTGCAGCCTCAGGGTGTGTCTCTCACCTGCCCTGTTTGTGTAGTAGGTGCCCGAAGTCCTTCCTCTGTGGGTAAGGACCTGTGTCTAAGCTCTTTGATCTTTCACAGCCATCCCTTAGAGCCAGGTGTGTATGAATTCCTGCCCCTTCGTGTGTTCTTGCCCGCCCACTAGGCCTCGGTGACTCGGGATTATTGAAGGGGATTGCTCTGGATAGCTATACGCACGTGAAACATCACATTTTACCCCGTAGATGTGTGATTATTTTCTCAGTTAAAGATGAAAAGAAAATTAAGGGCTGGAAAGATGACTCAGTGATTAAGAGCAGTTGCTCTTCCAAAGGCCAGAGTTCAATTCCAGCTCCCAGAAGATCCAGTGCCTCCTGGCCTCTGAAGTTACCCACACACAGGGCTGACACTCAGACAGACATGTGCACATCCATTTTTTTTAATTAAAAATTAAATACAAAGAAAGAACCAAATAATAACTAATAATAAAAATATAATCACTGAATTAAAAAAAAAACTGTATCCCTTCCTCCACCCCCCTGCTGTACACACAGCACACCCCAACACTCTTCTCCATATGTGTTCTGTGGCATCAGTGTCAGGTGCGTGTGCACACACATACGCACGCGCACTCGAGAACACACACACACACACACACACACACACACACACACACACACACTGCATTGGAGTTGGTTACTGTCAAAATCCCCAGGGGCTTTTTATTTTCACATTTAAACTGGAGAAGCAAGGATTTTAGTGAAGAGCTTGTGGTCAGCTCCAGTGCCGGGGTCCAGTTTCTCTGCACTCCCACCCTGGTGACAGCCTTTGGCTGTGTGACAGAGACAGGGGCCAGGCTCGACACGAGCCTCTGCTGGCCCCCACGTAGGTTTGTGGCCAGTGGACTCCCGCATCCTATTTCTGAAAGTCTCTTTTCACAGTCTTAGCTGGGACCTCTAATCAAAGCAGACTGCCGTTGTCATCCCAAGGAGGCCGTGACGAACCAATGTGTTGTAGACAAAATCAAATCTTAGAAAACACAGCTATGGTGGAGGAGAGTAAGGATGGCATTAACCAGCCAAGCTTTAACCAGAAATGAAGCTCTCTGAGGCAATTGCTTCCAAACACTGCAATGAACCCCACCACCTAAGTCCCCTTTTCCAGAACGTTTGGCAGTGAAGGGGCATCACCGCCTGGTGCCATGGTTGCCAGACCCCATGTTCTCCCTCTGGCTGGGGGGCCAGGGTGCTTTGTGTCTGCACTCTGCCTGAGCCACAGTGGCACAGTCCTGGCAAACACTTTGGTCTGCTCACGGATAGTCACACCGCTCCCAGGCACTTCTTGTCAGCGGGTCTTCTGTCCTTCCATTGCGTGGGTGGGGTCTCCATGGGACTTCCTTTCAAGTCGCAGACCCACCCATGTGGGCTACAGAAGCAAAGCCATAACAATCGCCAGAGGCCAGATTCTTTTGTTGCAAGAGGCCTCAGGTGAACCTGGTGTGACCCAAAGGCCTTGCTTTTATTATACACAAATATAAAATCCCATTTGAGGCCACTTTCAGCAAAACCCCGATGAGGACTTAGCCTGCCAGAGGATTGCTGGGGACCCTTCATTTCTTTAGTGCTCTCACTTAGATTACTTCAGGAGCTGTAAAAACTGGCCTACCAGCTCCGCAGCCCTGGCCAGCTTTACTCAGCATTTTAGGTGGGACCCCAGCATTGATCATTTTAAAACTCCAGAAGATTCCGTAGTCAGCTGAGATCAAATGTGGGGCTGGAGAGATGGCCTAGCAGCGGTTTAGAGCACTTTGATCAGACTCAGGTCCTCAAGACTGCTCTGCAAGCGCTTTACCAGCTGAGCACTTCACCGGACAGTGTGCTTTTCTAACAAACTCTGGGAGAGGCTGATCTTCCTGGCCTAGAAGACATCCTGGGGATCACAGCCTAAGGCTTGTCCCCGGGGCCTGGCCATGTGGGAGGCAACTACCCAGGTGTTGATCTGTAACCGACACTAAATAAATCATGTCTAGTCTAAGCGGGAGGCAACTGTTTTCTGATGAATCCCAGCAGAAAGAGGACGTGTCAGTGAATTTGGACAGAAGAGATACCTAGAACCAAGGGCAAACCATGTACCCGACCAATGTGACAAAGCCAGTTGCCTTCCGAGATGGGTCTGCTCTGGCGGTTGATGGTGGAAGCTGCAAGCCAGAATTGAACGCAGATGTAGACAACCGGCTAACAGCGCCTCCAATCCCCACCCTTCTTTACACGGCACTTGGCCTTTTTTTCTAGTTCTACAGTAGTCATGGTCAAACTATCAGCCCACCCAGAGAGCCACAGTCCAATCCCATGCCATTCCAATGGGCCCAGCAAGATGCCATCTGAAGCCTCATGGACAGTTTGTTCGCTAAGGAAACTCCCCGTCTTTGTCTCCTTGGCTGGGGTCAGCGATCTTGACTACTTGCTAGAAAACTATGCTGATGTGCGATGGTGGGATCTTCATTGTCAGAAGTCACTGTCTGGTGGGAACGTGACCCTGGGATTCTCCCTGTGAGACACCAGACATCCAAACAGCTTCCCTCCCCTAGAGAACACTAGGAATTCTCGGGTGTCTGTTGTGGTAACGGGGCGTTCTGTTATCCTCAGACACTGAATGCACAGCCTCTAGCTTCTGCGGGGCGGAGGCCAATTGTATCTGCCATCTACCGCGCATGGCAAGCTGTCCCCAGACTTGGTGGCCCGAGTCAGTTCCAATACATCTCAGAATGCCGTGGGTTAGACATCTGGGGACTTTGCTGGTGGTTTCCTTCAGGTCTCACCTGAGTCACTAGGGCAGCCACGGTCCATGGCAGTTTCACTGAGACCTGGGTACTGCCCCCCCACCCCCCTCCTGGGACCGTTCTGCACTCAGCAGCACAGCTAGGGCTCTTTCACACTGAGGCTGGAGCATTCCTACCGTTCACTGTACAGACTGCAAAATGTCTGAATTCTGACATCACTCTGCCACATTCTATTGCTTGAAGCTAGTCCTGGCCTAGATTCCCCGGGCCGGGGAGACAGCCTTTTCTGAGGGGAGGGGCCACACCGTCTGACGCTTCCACTTGGCTTTTCTGTCTTGACTGGAGCTTGGCCAAGAAAATTAATAGTAACTAATAAACAATAATGACTGCTAAGTAATGTCTCGGCCCTTCCCTTCCAACAGTACTCGGGAATGACACTATACTGACCTATGGGACGAGGTTCCCATTCATAAATCTTGTTCGTGGCACACAGGCCAGGATGAGCCTGGCATGCCGAGTTGGCACAGCAGCCTCTTAGGATTATTGTGACTCCGGGGAGGGAGTCAGCTGGTCCTGGAATCCACGTGATACTGCTGCCCCCGCCTCTTCCTCCTTTTCCTCCTCCTCCTCCTTTTCCAGACAGAGTTTCTCTCTGTAGCTCTGGCCGTCCTGGAACTCGCTCTGTAGACCAGGCTGGCCTTAACTCACAGAGATCCTCCTGCCTCTGCCTCCTGAGTGCTGGGATTAAAAGCATGTGCAACCATGCCCGACAGCTCTAGTTTCTTGAGATCTTAGCTTGTGGGACCTTGACCCTTGACCCTCTTCTCTAGAGACAGAGGAGCTTGTGTATATGGGGGGGGGGAGTAACCTGTACCCCAGCTGTATCTCATTTCACTCTGTCCCAGAGGTATGTATGGTACTTACAACGCTGAGTGACTTCCACCAACAGAGCAGTCTGATTCCATCCGTGTTGCTACTACATCGATGCCACGTGGAAACAGGGTGCAGGGGCTCTCCTTGGGGCACACCGAGCTTCTAGGAAAGTGATGGCTGTGGGCAAACAGAACACTCTTCAGTGGCGTGTAAAGCTGGAGTTGTTTGAGCCCTTCCGTCAGACACCAGATGCCCTCTTGGCATGTTGCAATCTAACTGAGAAGCAGAGGAGGAAGAGCCTTCTTAGGTTTTCGGGGGGTGGGGGGGTGAGGGGGGTGGGGGAGTGGTGTTTGTTTTCCCCGGGCCTCCAAGTCAGTCTGTCCTTGGAGTTTTGCCATCCTCAAGGAATGTGAGAAGCCACTGCTACTCCATCTTAAAGTGGCCTTGGGAGATTTCACTGCTGTGTGTTAAAGACACAGTTGAGATCTCAATTAAGGCAAAATTTTCTTCCTATGGGTTTTCTTATCATGGATAATCAAGAACACTCACAGAAATATCAGAATAGGATCCCCAAAGCCATTAGGAATATGGCATGACATGCCCTTCCCAAACTGCTCTCCTAGATAGGGCCTTAAACTAGTTGAGAGTCCAAAGGATCACTGGCTGAGGGGGGCAACGGATTCTAGCCAAACTCTCCTGTGGAGGGTGGGCAGTGAAAGCCAGGGCTGTTCTCTGACAGTTTCCAGGGATCCCTTGCTCCTCCAGCATCCTCTGTATCCTGCATATTCAGAGATTTGGTGCTTCCCAGGGGTGAAGTGGGGGTACCTGTGGGAAAGGCTAGGGGCGTGTCCAGAAGCGTATCATACCATGAAGGCAGATGCTCTGTGGCCTGGAGTGAGGCAGCATGCTCATTCTGTCCCTCAGAAGGGGACAAGGAAAGGATCCAGATTCAAAATGACTTCTCTGCAGGCTGCTTGGTAACCATCCAGCACAGGCACTTTCAGCTTTGATGGATCTGGAACCCTGACGCTGAGGAGGACAATTGGATGACCAGCTGCACCCTGTGGATCAGTCAGGCTGGAATGCAAATGTGTTCCTCTCGATGTTAAAATCAGCCCTCTCCCCAACGTTTTCCTAAAATAGCTTGACTGGGGAAGCCTTGGGATTCAAGAGAAGGCAAGTTTTTTCGTTTTCAGGGACTAAAATAAAAAGCCAGTGCATCTGTGGGAGGATCAGAGTTCAAAGACCTTCGGTAGAGGCCCTTGTTTACCGGCTGGGATTGATTTTCCTGCTTGAGTCCTTGTACAATGAATGACATTTGAAGCTTGTGTATATGTGTGTACGTGTGTATGTGTGTGCATGTGTATATATGTGTGTGAGTGTATGTATATATTTATATGAGTGTATGTGTGAGTGTGTATGTGTATGTTTGTGTGTGTTGTGTTGTGTTGTGTTGTGGCTGGACATTGAGCAACACTGGACATACTGGGCAATACTGGGCAATACTCTCTCACTGAGCTGGACTCAGCTGCTTCTCGTGTCTCCTTTCTGTCTTGAGATGTTCAGACCTGCAAAAAGTCAAGAAGAGAAAGTAGTGTTAACTTGTTTGTCCTGACTCTCGGAAAGGGACTGTTTCATTCCACAGTAGATCACGGTTGTCAGAATCCGGAGAAAAATCCTATCCTGCCACCTACTGAGGACTTTTAGCTTTTGCTCCAAAGAAGCAGCTGGAAAATGTGGCCGAATGCGGTCATATGATTTAGATAGAAATGTTATGGAACGGTGGTCATCAACCGCTTGATGCTTACCACTGTTTCTAAGTTAACTTTGGGGATACCGAAACATAGTTAAGTGGGTTTTGAACACTGGTTAAAGCTCTTCTTCCACTAAACGTCTTCTGCTGGGCCAGATTTTCCTGCGCTGTCATCTTTATAAAGAAAGTTTTTATAGCGTTAGACTCCTCTCCATAGGGAATTCTTCTAGAACTGGAGCAGGTGGGGGGGTGCATGCAGACCGAATAACAGTATTTCCTGGAATAGAAGTTGACTACCTGTGACTGAATGAGACTAAGGAGTGTTCGCCCAAGTTGTTGATGTAGAAATTCAAAGAGTCTCTTCCCCACCCTGCATCTATCCCCTGCCCTCAGAACGGGGGAGGGAAAAATACACCATGCAGGGCATTTTCCACACAAAGTCCCTTGTTCAGGAAATGGACAAGAATGCCAATCTTCAGAAATTTCAGTTTTTCTTTAAGGTTCCTGAACTGACCAACTCAGAGACCAGATATATAATTTGTTATGTAGGACAATCTAAAGTATAGATATAAGGCTTATTTGGGGTTGTGACAATTGTGATTGTGGCTATTATTTTGTGTTTTAAAATCCAAACACACGGGCCCAGAAGTACCCGGTGTGCTAGTGAGACCCAGTTCCTCTTTGGCGAGGATGTGGACTGTAAACTCGGCAGGAGAGATGACAGCAAGGTATGTTCTCAAAAGGATTTGAGATGCTGCATTTTCTCCTCTTATTCTGTGATGAAGAACATGGACCAGGGCAGCTTTAATTCTCATGCCAGTTTCCCAGCCCGTCATCACTGTCCACACTCCAACTAGAGTAGAGACCCGCTCACAAGACTCATTTGCCCGGTGTGGTAGTATGAGGGAGGCAGAGGCAGGCGGATCTCTGTGAGTTCGAGGCCAGCCTGCTTTACATAATTCTCATATGTAACCCAGGCCAGCCAGGGCTGCAAAAGAGAGCTTGTTTCAAAAAACAAAACAAAGACTCTTTTATCTGAGGACATTTTGACCTGTTCCCTCAGAAGATGCTGCTGTGATTATCCTAAGGGACCTTTCATATTTATTTATGAAAACAAATACAATTATAATTCACTATGCCTTATGCTTGACGTTGAATACATGCTTATATTTTGTGACTCGTACAGCAAATTCTATGAAGGTGAATCATTTAGTTAAGTAAGGAATTTGGGACTGACAATACTGAATCACGTGTGCTTGATAAAGTACAAAGTGTGACTAGTTTGGATGGCTGACTTCAGTGGTCAGCTGGATTTCTTGTATTAACTGTTCTGTATCTGAGTGGCATCACCTAAGAGGTCAGCTTTGGGAGGGAGGAACATCCTTCATGCAGAAGAACCGATGTTGAGCCATCTTCGCGGTGGTGCCGCCGGGATGGTCCCTGGCATGTGGTACTCACCCAGTGAGTGCTGAGCTGACAGCCCCATGCTGTGTCTTCAGCCTTTCTTAGGGGCCTCTGGGGCATTTGCAGGAGTCTTGAGTCCTGCTGTTCGCTGTCTATGTGAATGTGAATGTCTGTGTGAACGTCTGTGTGAACGTCTGTGTGAATGTCTGTGTGAACGTCTGTGTGAATGTCTGTGTGAATGTCTGTGTGAATGTGTGAATGTGAATGTCTATGTGAATGTCTCTGTGAATGTCTATGTGAATGTCTATGTGTGACGTGTGAGCGTGCAAATGGAAGAGTTGACTGAACACACCCAGGAGTGGCAATAATTCTCCCAACGTGCGTGTGATGCTTTGCTTTTCTGCCTCATTGGTCATCCTCTGGGTTCAGCCCATTTTCTTGGCCTGGGCTGAGCTGGCTATGTTCTCTTGATTGACACCAGACCCAGGACTCACGGAAAAATTGGCTTCCAGGAGATGTTGCCCTGGAGATGGACTTTCAGGCTGAGCGTCTCTCCGCAGGTGAAGGTTCCCAGCACAGAACCTATGTACACCAACACAGCCCGAGAGTCCAGGTGATACCACTGTGTTCCCTACCTTGGGTCAGAACATTCTGGTCAAAAGCTGTCTCCTTTTCCTTTGAACCATCCATGGTATAGACCAGAGCAGTGGTTCCTAACACTGTGACCCTTTATACAGTTCCTCATATTGTGGTGACCCCCAACCATAAGATTATTTTCATTGCTACTTCATAACTGTAACTTTGCTACTGCTATGAATCATAATGTAAATAATTTTGGGGATAGAGGTTTGTCAGATGGGTCACGGCCCACAGGTTGAGAACCACTGGACTAGATGACCAGAGCTTGGTGGAATGTTAGTCCTGGCTGGTGCATATCACCTGAGAGTCATCCGATACTCTCCCCATTGCTGAGTCTCCCACAAATGTCTGCCATGACGCTCTGTTGCAGAAACCACAATGTGACGTCAAATGTCTCGTTGTGGCTTTTTCCTGGTGGCAGGGTGGACCCCAGACTGAAAACATCTGTGGATCAAAGAAGATAAGGCAGTTTTCTCCTCTCGGCAAAGAGGTCAAGGAAGGTAGAGTTTCAGGGGGCAAGAGAATTTAAAGGGAGATCATTGTTGGGCTGGCGGTGGGGCTCAGTGGTTGAACCCTTGCCTAGGATACGTGTGGGCCTCACAGGGGTGTTGGTTTGGCCCCAGGAGAACAGTGTAGATTAGCTTCGTTGTTGTGAGTGTTGGGTTATAAATGCTTTCAAGAAAGCAGTCCGGGGCCAGAGAGATGGTGCGAGTGGATAAATGTGCCCGCTGCCAAGCCTGGCAACCTGAGTTCAATCCCCGGGACCCATGTAATGGAGGATGAGAACCAACTCCTGCAAGCTATCCTCTGACACACACACACACACACACACACACACACACTCACACACACACACACTCACACACACACACACACACACACACACACTCACACACCCACCATGGCATATTGTGCACACATAAATAAATTAATTAATTAATTCACAAAATACAAAAAGATAATACAATCCTGATGACTAGTTACCCTTCTCTCTGTATGTTTAGATAAACTCTCTGAGCTAGTTGTGGTGATGCTTACTTATAATTTCAGGACTGAGGGGTGGAGGCCTGAAGACTTGGTTTCCACTTCCCCTGGTGACACAGTGAGTTCTAGGCCAGCCTGAGCATCATAGGGAGACTGTTTAAAAACACAAATTAAATGGGCCGGGTGGTGGTGGTGCACACCTTTAATCCCAGCACTCGGGAGGCAGAGCCAGGCGGATCTCTGTGAGTTTGAGACCAGCCTGGTCTACAGAGCGAGATCCATGACAAGCACCAGAACTACACAGAGAAACCCTGTCTCAGAAAAAAAATGTGTGTGTGTGTGTGAGTGTGTGTGTGTGTGTGTGTGTGTGTGTGTGTGTGTGTGTGTGTGTAAACATGGAGAGGTAGCTCAGTGGTGCTGTGGATATCACTCTGTATCAATAAAGCACTGATTGGCCGGTAGCCAGACAGGAAGTATAGGCGGGACTAACAGAGAAGAGAAGAGAGGGAACAGGAAGGTGAAAAGGGAGTCTGGCTGGAGCCGCGGCGAGGAGAAGGAAGATGTAAAGTACCGGTAAGCCACGAGCCACGTGGCAAAGTAGAGATTAATAGAAATGGGCTAAATATAAGAGTAAGAGCTAGACAATGATAGGCCTGAGCTAATGGCCAAGCAGTTTAAATAATGTAAGCGTCTGTGTGTTTATTTTGTAAGTGGTTTCTGGGACTGGTGGGACTTGGGAGCTGGCGGGACTTGGGAGCTCGAGAGAAATTTTCCAGCAACACAGTGGTTCAAGTGCTTGCTGTACACACATGGGGATCACAGTTTGGGTCCCTAGAACTCATGGAAATGGCAGGCAGGCATGGTGACTGACCTGTAATTCCAGCCTTGGAAGACAGAAACAGGAGATTCCCCAGAGCAAGCTAGTTAAAGAGACGGGCCATATGAGTGAGCTCTGTGTTTGATTGAGAAACCTTCCCCAGTGAGTAAGGAGACGGGTAATTGAAGATGATTCTGGACATGAACTTTGGGCCCCATCTGCATATGAACCCATATGTAGGCAAACCCACATGCATGTCCATACACACACATATAAACATTCACATACATAACCATGCACGGCATACACACACACATATGAAAATGGAAAAAGAAAAAAAATGAGGCTAGAAATACTATGCTGTGGAAGCTTTCAAAACCTCAGTTCTCATGTGATAGATCACGTTAATGCCACCCCTGGTCACTTAAGTCTCAAAGGTCAGAGGGTTTGGCTACACAGACAGAGATTGTCTCAATTTCCTCTTAATGAATGGATTTAAAACATCTCCTTTATCAGTCGTCAGCCCCAAAGGACTCTAGATTATAAAGCTGGAGCTGTTGAAGAAAATAGAGGAAACTTTGTGTTGACTATACTAATCTTTTCTGTTTTGTTTTTTTTTTCTTGCATGGATAGCTCAGTACGTGCTTGCCTGCCTGGACACAAGCATGCATGACAGCCAGTGTTCTTCATTTTATTACACAGAGAGGCATTAATTTGGAATCAGAATCAAAACTTGAACAAAATGTGCTTTAGCAAATTTTAAAATTTTACGCGTGTGGGTGTTTTGCCTGTATGTGTGTGCACCATGTGCGTGCAGTACCCATGGCGGCCAGAAGAGGGCATCTGATCCACTGGAACTAGAGTTACTCATGGTTTGAGGTGCCATGTGGTTGCTGGGAACTGAACCCTGGTCCTCTTGAAGAGTAGCCAGTGCTCTAGACCACTGAGCCATCTCTAGCCTAGCTGTTGTCATGGTCTGTATGTGCTTGAGACTTGGCCATTGAGCAGTAAGGAATGGAGGAGACTAAACGCAGGGTGTACTCTGGGCGGTGTATGTATCCCCCTCTGCTTTCAGATTAGTAAGTCGTTGCTTCCAGAGGTCATGGGGAATACCTTTAACCAAACTGGAGTTTATAATTCTAAATAACTGAGCACTATCCGTCTGATACCTAGGACAACTTGGGCATTTTACGGCAATGACTACCATGCCTGACAGTGCAAATCCACCCCGTTGCTCTTTCATCCACAGCATTCTGTTACTGACTCTGGATCACTGTACAGAGCTGTATAGAGTTGTGATTCTCAGTGGACATGCAGGGTGCACCAACTGACAGAAGCATGGCACACTTACTTTCACATTTATTATGTGTTTGCTGAGACGGCACCCCTGAGCCGTCACCAGCCACTGTGGTCATTTCAGGTGTCGGTCTTATGGAAAATGTATGTCTTCCTGCCTAAAACAACACGTGCTTTTCAATTTGAACAATAGCACAGCACTTATCAGTGACGGTGATCCATTCTGTAAGGCATGGCGTCAGGGCCCAGCTTCCCCACAGTGCTCTGAGCAGTGGCAAAGAATGTAAGCTGGTGGGGGATGTAACAATGGCTCAAACTCCCTGCTATTGACAAGGAAAACAGAGGTGACTCTAACATAAAACCTACCTGATGCTTCTTTTTAAATCTGTCTCTGTTCACGGTCCCTTTGTATAAACAGAGGAGGGGCTGGCGGGTCGTGTCGTCCCCCGTCCCCC
>CABHPR010128832.1:710-16762 GCA_902168415.1 Peromyscus melanophrys
GCATCCCTGATACAGGCATCATCTGGGGCATCCCTGATACAGGCATCTGGGGAGTTGTGGGGCAGCATCCTCAGAGGGGCTGGAGCTAGCGCAGGAGGCTTAAGGCAAACCACAAAGAAACTGAGGCAGAAAACAAGGGAGCTAAACAAAGGTGACAAGATGACCTGGCGGCTGCCCAGGGAGGAGGTGGCGGGCTCTAGGGCCTTAGCTGACCCTCCAAGAGCCGGTCCCAAGAGCAGCCCCCCCAGTGCACACCCCACATGCATGTGAAAGACCCCTATGTGGTGAGCATATCTGGAGAGGCCGCTGAGACTCTCTGGGACTCTATACAGCTACCCAGCAACTTCTCCTAGACAGGAAATGTGGAGAGTAGCAGGGCCCCCAGCTGGGGTGACTCAGGAGCATGCACAGCGGTGTGGGGGTGGGGGTCCACCTCCCTGACAGGCAACCGAGGAGATTGCATCAGACTTCCTGGAAGCGTTCCTCACTGCTATTTCTGAAGGCACACAACTTCAGAGTGACATCTCTCCGCGTGACTTCAGACAGCCACATCCGGAGTCAACATCTCTTACACATACCTTACCCATCCGATGCCACTCCCTCATCACAGCACGCCCATGTGTGACACTGGACGTGAAGAGAGGGAGTCCTAAAGGCAACAGGAAGTGATATAATCCCAGGGGGCCAGACAGACCTTATGTGGTCCACAGGGAAGAACACAAGCATCAATTTCTAAATGAAATAGTTATAATAGCAGGTCAGAAGGTGTCGTAATCCAAAAGACCACAGGACTTCTTATGAATTCATCTAGACTCAAAGGGCTGGCAAGTTAGGAGCTCTTTGGGTAAAGAGGCTTGCTGCCAAGCTAATAAACCTGAGTTTGATCCCCAAGACCCACATGGTGGAATGAGGAACTGATTCCTATCGGTTGTCCTCTGACCCCCACACATGTGCTGTGACATGCATGTGTGAGTGTATACACACACACACACACACACACACACACACACACACACACACACTAAAATGTAATAATTTTTTAAAAAACTTGTCAATGACAGCCAGATATGGTGGCTCACACCTTTAATCCCAGCACTCAACAGGCAGAGGCAGGCGGATCTCTGTGAGTTCAAGGCCAGCCTGGTCTACAGAGTGAGTTCCAGGACAGCCAGGGCTATACAGTGAGACACTATCTCAAAACAAAACCAAAACCAAAAACAAACAAAAACATATTAATTTCAAAATCTCTCTCCCCGCTCCTCCACAAAGTTGCAGACCTACCCAGGCATGCTGGTACACATCTGTCGTCCCAACACTCAGGAGGTGGAGGCAGCCTGAGTGTCAGAAAGTCACTCTCAGCAAGTTTGAGGCCAGCCTGAGACACACAAGAACCCCACAAAAAAAAAAAAAAAAAAATCTAAACTGTGCACCTGCTAAAAATAAGCCAGCAAGGGGAGGGTAACGATAAGGAGCTAGGCCAGTGTGTGTGTGTGTGTGTGTGTGTGTGTGTGTGTGTGTGTGTGTGTGGGGAGGGGGGGGAGCAACCCGGGGGGGGGGGGGCGGTGACAATGCTACTCTAGGGAGCTACTTTTCCAGACAAGAGGACTTCTGAGTGGGAACACCAGACTCACAGCAGCCCCTCCCACAGATGGCCTGCCATACATGAGCAGTGCAGCACAGCCCTGATCTCTCCTCAGCCCTCAGCTATGTGGGACCCAAGGGCAGCCTTGTCCCCCGCGTCATTTCTCAAGTGCACACCACACACACTGTGTCAGAGATAGTGTGAGCATGCTCGGAAGGGGCTGCTGAGACGCTGGAACCCCGTCCCACATCCCCAACAAGCTCTGTGGTGGCTTTCAATGAGCTTGTGGTGGGATTTCCCAGACAAAGAGTGTAGAATTTTAATTTTCCCTTGACATATAAAACCCATGATACAGTTTACTTTACAAATTAGGTGCAGAGTGCACTCCTGGGCTGCACAGACACTACAGTATGCACAATATGAAGACGAGCCTGGCTCCTGCCCAGGACAGCAGCAAATTCATGAAGTGGTGCAGGTTTTCACGGATTTTGCACAGTCATGAAGAAAAATGATGAAACCGTGACATTTGCAGACAAATGGACAAAACTGGAAATCATTATGTTAAGTGAAGTAAGCCAGACTGAGACAGGCAACAAGGAGTCAGGTGTGGAGGAAGCAGGAGGGTCAGGAGTTCATCGTCACCCTCTGCTGCAGCGCGTTTGAGGGAGCCGAGGCTACGCGCAGTTCTTACAAAACTACTTACAACTGCAGGTTTTCTCTAGTGTGCAGAGTCCAGATTTCAGTGTGTGTGTGTGCGCGCGCGCGCGCGCGCGCGCACAGTGGAAGTATAAACCAGGCTGTGATCAGGAAGAAAGTAATCAAAGGGGAGGAGGGGGAGACATGAGTGCAGAAAGGAGGACTCTGTGGGGAGGATGGAGAGTGGGGAGGAGGACTGTGGGGAGGATGGAGAGTGGGGAGGAGGACTGTGGGGAGGATGAAGAGTGGGGAGGAGGACTGTGGGGAGGATGAAGAGTGGGGAGGAGGTGAATAAGAACAAATCAGACTGTCCCAAACTTATAAAGATGTCATAATTAAACCTATTATTTTCTCCATTTTCTTAAACAATACACCAGGCACAGAGATAGATTAACAACGGTAATTAATGATGAAATGGGATAGTTAGCACAATAATGCAATAAAATAACTTTTATTCTGAGGACAGTCTATTCAATTCTTTTGTAGCATGGAGAATGAAACTGTCGATAAAGGGACCCTGTAAAAGCAGAAAGTGAGAAACAGCTTGAGCATGCATCAGCAGGACCGCTCAGGGAAGACCAAACACTCTCCTGAAGACAGGCACTACTCTGTGGCTAGAACCCGTTCTTGGGGCTGCTGAGGAATCTTCCAAGGACCCCAGTTCAGTTCCCAGCACCCATATCAGGTGGCTCACAAACCACCCGAAACTCCAGCCCCAAGGGATCCATAGCCCTCTTCTGGCCTGAGGGCGCACAAGCATGCGCGTGTGCGCACACACACACACACACACACACACACACACACACACGCACACACACTTTAACAATTTTTTTGGGGGGTAGGGGTCTCATGTAGCCCAGGCTGACCTTTAACTCTTGATTCTCCTGTCTCCGCCTTCCAGTGCTGGGATTATAGGCATCATCACCACATCTAGCAGTGTATAAAAAACAAAACAATAAAACTAAAATATTCTTGGGCTAGAGAGCCGGCTCAGTGGTTAAGAGTATGCACTGCTCTCTCCCCGCACCTACATCCAGTGGCTCAATCATCAATAACTCCAGCTCCATGAGGTCCAATGCCCTCTTCTGGCTTCTGAGGGCACTGCACTCACACACCACGTATAATTTAAAAAATACATTTTTCAACAGCTACACTCACATTGCTGGTAACGTAACCATTTGATGAAGCTTTAAAAACAGTGTCCCACTTATGGGCAGTGAAAGGAGCCAGACTTTTTCAGAAGATCACATACTAGTAATTCCATTTACAGGAACTGTCCAGGAGAGGCAAATCCCAGGGGACAGAGCAGCTTGGCAGTTGTCTGGGGCTGGGACGGGAAAGACCCAGTCAGTGCAGACAGAGACTTCTGTTTGGAGCAATGGAAGTGTTCTCAAAGTAGGTAGCCAGCTGTGTAAATACAAGGCCATTAAACTACACACTGTACACCGTGAACTCTGTGAATTACATCTCATAAAGCTAAGTGGGGTGTGGCTGAACACACCTGAAATCCTAACACTTCGGGAACTGAAGCAGAAGGGTCTCAAGTTCAAGGCCACATAACAAGACTGCCACACACACACACACACATAAAAAACCACCCAGCATCACAATGTAGTTTCAATATGCTTTTCAAAGGGGGGAGGGTCTTGGTGTGTGCAGCTGGGGTGTTAGCCCATGGCACTGGGGAGGCAGAGGCCAGAGCTGGAGGCTAGCCTGAGCTACACAGTGAATTAGAGGCTAGCCTGAGCTACATAGCAGAATTTTCTCTCAAAAAAATGATGAAAAGATAGAAGTGTATGGTTGTGTTCATATGGGGGGTTGTGTTCATATGATATCATATGTTCATATGATATCACAGAGATATCAGTGAGATAACACAAAGAGTAGCCACTGAAATAGTAAACCATGGTGATGTTTGAGAAGGTTCTAGGTAATTTAAAATTCTCCTTTACATTTCTTGTGTTTTCCTTCCAAGGGAATTAGGTCATTTCCTGAGGGAATCAGGCCTCTTTCTGAGATGCCTGGGGCTGTGAGAGGAGTCACTAACCACACGCCAGTGTACCCACAAATCAATGAGGGGCTTTACACCATAGACTGCTGTGCCGCAGCCATGGAAGTTCTAATTCTGTGGGCTGAGGAAAGAAAGGCTCGGGGAGTTAGCTTTTCCGAAACTCCCTGGAAAGCCAGCCAGCCAGCATGTGTGGGAAACACTCGGCCAGGCACCATCTGGTACAGCTGAAGGCTGGCCAACCTGCACATCTGCCTGCAATGCAGTACAGTGGTGGGGGTCCCACCCAGCCAGCACTGCAGAAGGGGTCTCATGCAGTGGGGGGGTCCTCCCACCCAGCCAGCACTGCAGAAGGGGTCTCATGCAGTGGGGGGGGGTCTTCCCACCCAGCCAGCACTGCAGAAGGGGTCTCATGCAGTGAGGAGGGGTCCCCCCACCCAGCCAGCACTACAGAAGGGGTCTCATGCAGTGGGGGTTCCCCCCACCCAGCCAGCACTACAGAAGGGGTCTCATGCAGTGGGGGGTCCCCCCACCCAGCCAGCACTGCAGAAGGGGGATCTCCGCAGGGAAATTCCATGGTGTCTGATGCCTGGAGGCAGCTGGCAGATCCTGAGGGCACAACCCATTTTGGAAGGATCTCGACCGCTGACAGGCGAATGGGACCTGGCGCGGTTCCCAGTCAGCGGGTAACAGGGTAAGAGGGAAAACTGGCCACACAGGAGCCAACACATTCTGCAGCTCCTCGAGAATCAGAAAGGGACTAAGCAGGGTACAGAATGTTGTGGCAGAGTCTCCAGGCTCTGGGTTCAAATCCCAGCTCTCCATTGCTGGTGCTGAAGACAACGTTCCTTTGCCACTTCTCACTGTGAGGTAGAGCCTGTTGCCATCCTTGAACAGGGACTAGCCTGGTGATGGCTGCTCCACAGAGGCTGCTGAGGTGAAGACTCTAACTGAGCCTAGGCCTCCCACAGGACATCCAGCTGCCAGGGTGGCCACCAGAAAGGAGTGGAAATCATGCCAAGAGACCACCTTGGTCATTACACCGCAGCTTGGCAAACTCAGGGGGAAGAACCAGTAGCCAGGCCCAGGCAAACCCCAGTGTCAGGAGACAAGATAAATGGCGTGGACAATATTTGGCAACCGAGTTGCAATAGGTGGTGGAGACCCAGCTTCTCCACGAGCAAGTCAGGTTTGCTCTGAGCCTTGGCTTTCTCATCGTCATGCGGGGAACACTAACTCTGATGGGCATCTGTGGGACTGGACAGGCTGATTCTGGCTGTGGGGGAGGGCTCTTTGAACAAGCACCCCTGTTCCTGATGACTCACCTGCCCCGCCACACCAGTGTCCCACCAGCCTCTCTTCTCTATTTCTGTCATCTTGGCTGTAGGGACCTTTAAGTCAGCCTCCCCCATCTCCCTCCAGCATCAAGAGATGGACCGGGACCTACGCCATGGCCTTCAAAGGCAGGCAGACTCCGCTCTCAGCAACCGAATGGCTGTGTGAGCACACACAGGTGTCCTCATGTCTCTGAAGCCGTTTCTGGGCTGCAGACTGTCATAGGTAATACCTCTGTGGTTGCTTCAAAGACAGGAAACAGCTGAAGTCAGTACCAGAGGGAACTCAGCAGTCAATCCAGGCCAGAAGCTGGTCAGCCGAGCCACTGGAGTTTCCCCAGCGAGGTCTTTGGCTGGAATTCTCCACTTGGACACCCCAGCACAAAGCCAGCAATGTCCAGGCCTAGGTGACATCATATGAGTTTCCAACAATGGCTCCATCCTGCAGCCCAGAGCAGCTCTGGCCCATACCATCCACACTGAAACCTGGCCATGGTGCCAATCTCCAAAAGTGGCTGGTGGGGACTAGAGAGATGGCTCAGCAGTTAAGAGCTCTGGCTGAGAACAGAGTGGCGATCAGGCTGGGATGCAGCTCAGTGTTTGGCCTGGCGTGCACGTAGCCCCGGGTTGGATCCCAGCACTACATAAACGGGACATGGTGGTGCAGGTCTGTGATCCAGTGCTCAGACAGCAGAGGCAGGAAACGGGAGTTCACTCCCATCAGCTACCCACTGCGTTTGAGGCCAGCCTGGAACACCAGAGACCTTGTCTCCCCTCCCCCCAAAGGCGGCAGCGGCTAAGGTGGCTCAGTGGGTAAAGCTGCCTGCCACCAAGTGTGACAAACTAAGTTTGAATTTGATGCCGGGGACCACCCACATGGAAGGGGAGAACTGACTCCCACACGTTGTCCTCTGACCTCCACACACGGTGCTGTGGCATGTTTGTATGTGTGCACAAACACATACAACACATACAAATAAATATAATCTACAATTCTAAGGAGTAGAAATCAGGGTTGGAGGGAGAGGTTGGTGATGAACAATGCCGGCCGCTCTTCCGGGGCTGGGTTTAACTGGGTTTGGTTTCCAGCACTCACACAGCGGCTCACAACCATCTGTAACTCCAGTTCCCGGGGATTCGACATCCACCTTCTTCCGCTTTACCAGGCATGCACAAGGCGCACAGGCATACACATAGGTAAAACACTCATGCATGTAGGTTTTTATTTTTAAGTAGAGACTCCTGCACATCCACACAGACAAAGCAGGACAGTGCGCTTACAGAGGATGAGGTCGCTGTGGGAAGGAGTGAAGAGGTGCTGTCTGGTCTGCAAGGATGGCTGAGACATTCCAAGTGAGCCACAGCAGACCAGGGAGCACAGTGGCAGCCAGCCACCCCAGAAGCACTAACGTCAGAGCTGGTTAGACAGGGGTGTGCACTTCAATCCCAGCACTAGAAGGCAGAGGCAGGTGGATCTCTGTGAGTGTGAGGCCAGCCTGGTCTCCACAGTAAGTTCTGGCCAGGAGGGGCTACATAATGAGACCCTGTCACAAAATAAATAATAAGTAAAAATTTTAAAAGTGAAGCTCAGGGCTGGAGAGACGTCTCAGCAGTTCAGAGCACTTGCTCTTGCAGAGGACCCACAGGGTGGCTCTCAAACACCATTATTCCAATTCTGGGGGATCTAGTGCCTTCTGCTGGCATCCCTGGGCACCAGGGACACATGTGGTACACACGCATGCACACATGTAGCCAAAACATTCATACACACAAGATAAACATAAATAATGCTATGGGAAGTTCAGACACGCGCTACACACAACATAGATGAACCTTGAAGGTGCTGTGCTACGTGAACGAGCCACTCAGAAAACCATGTCTGGGTGTGAGGCACACTTGTGATTTCAGTACCAGGAGGCAGAGGCAGGAGCGTGAACGCTCACAGCCAACCTGGGCACATAGCACAACCCTGTTTCAAAACAAGAGGACTGAACAGATGAGCCTGGGGGGTGGGTCAGTAGTTAACAGCAAGTACTGCTCTTCCAGAAGACCCAAGTTCAATTCCCAGCACCCACATCAGCTGGCTCACAACCTCCCAGGGCATCTGACTCCTCTGGCCTCTCGGGCACCTGCATTCCTGTCCACACACCTATCACACACACACACACACACACACACACACACACACACACACACACACAAACACACAGAGTTAATCATAACAGTGGTGAGAAGGAAGGAGAAGGAAATACTTCGTAATTCCACTCATGTGCAGCACTGTGAGTGAATGACAGAGACAGGGAAGAAGGGTGGATTCTGGGGCAGACGGGGTTGGGGGAGGGGGAAATGGAAGTTAATATTTAATGTATAGGATTTCATTTTTGGAATTATGAAAGTTCTGGAGGTGGAAGGTGGGGATAATGACAGAAACTGTGAGTACAGTTCAAGCTACTTAAAAAACGGTCAGGACGGTAAACTGTACGGTGCACATATCCACACAGAAGCCCACACAGGGATACTCACGGCAGTGAGGGAAGGGGAGGAAGAAAAGGAAGAGAGGGATGAGGGGGGAGAAACACCTCAAATGTCCATCGCTGGATGACCAGATAAACAAATGTGATTTACACACACGAAGGAATGAGATAAACAAATGTGATTTACACACACGAGGGAATGAGATAAACAAATGTGATTTACACACACGAGGGAATGTTAGTTGACCATGAGGAAGGGATGAAGTCGGGGCAGGACGTGTGGCTCCATTAGTAGAGCGCTTGCTCAGCATGTGCAAAGCCCTGGGTTTGCTCCAAGCACCACATAAAGCAAAGCCTGGTACATACAGCACACCTAGAAACCCAGCGCTGGAGGTAGAGACAAGATCTGAAGGTTATGGTCAACCTTAGCCTCATAAGGAGTTTCAAGCCATCCTAGGAGACAAGAGGACTTGTTTTCAAAATCAGAGGTGTGGGGGGGAACCAACACATAGTAGGGCAGCATGGGTAAACTGAAAACATGATGCAGGGAGATGGCTCAGTGGCCAAAAGCAATCGTAAGTCTGATGACCTGAGTTCCATCTTGGAACCTACATAAAAAGGCAGGTGGGGTGGGGTCCTGTACTCCCAGAACCCCGGCGAGATGGGAGGCACACATAGAGAACGAGCCGCAAGCTCACGGGCCAGCTAGCCCAGAGCACACAGTGTGTGACAGAACAAAAGAGAACCTGCCTCAAACAAGGTGGAAGGACAGAGCCTGCAAGGTTGACCTCTGACCTCCACACACGCATGTGCCCACACTAGTGTACACACAGTTCTTCCAAAGAAGCCAGACGTAAGTGGTCACATGTTGTACGGCTCTCACATGAATATACAGAATAGAGACCTAGGAGGGAGGGTGAGACCAGTGGCTGCTGGGGCGGGGGAGGGAGGGGCCTGGGACTAACTGCTCAGAGGTGTGGGTCTGTTTTGGGGATGAGGCAGATATTGTGCAATTAGATGGTGGAGTCTTATGTTATTCTAAATACTAAAATTCTCAATTCTAAATGCTAAAAAATGTAAACAGAATAGGCTGGGTGTGGCGGAGGCACTGGGTTGATCTGGTGGGCAGGGTCAGGATCAGTCACCCTCGCTTACAGTCAGTTGTGGGCCAGCCTGGGCTACCTGGGACCCAGGACCGAAATAGGTAAAAGACTCTAAAACAGTTCACAGTGAGCCCTGTGGTGGGGTGCTCCCAAGCCCTGCAAGCGAGCCTGCTTGCCGCCTCCATCTTTGTCCTCTGCCCTTTCTAGCTGCCCATCTACCCTCCTCCTCCTCCTCCTCCTCCTCCCCTTTGGCCCAGTCTTGGGCAAAACCAGATCCACCTTTTCCTGGCAGAACAACACCTACTCAGACCTGCCAGAGACCATCTGGAAGCCAAGATGCCAGCCCCCGAAGTCACCCCAGACTGAGCTGCCCAATGACCAGCGCTGCGGTCACAACTATGTGTCAGCTGAGGGTTCGGTTTCACATGGGAACTTAATTATAGCTCAGGAGTGGAGGGAGGGGGAGGGACAGTGTGGACCTGCAGGGGATGAACAGGAAGCCGTTGCTCTGGGCCTGGGGCATGTATGAAGGCTCACAGCAACACAGCTCATGCTAAGTGGACTCCTGGCCCAAACTGTGCACAGGCCACCATGGCACCCAGAAAACCTGACACACAGTATTCATATACTTTGCTGCTTGCTGGAGACCTCGTTCATCCGGTAGGCAGAGCTGCTGCCCGGGAAATGCCATCCTCAGCTTTCTCCCCGGCTTCAAGTTTTTCCATGGGCTGGAATCTGAGCTGTGGATCTGAGGGGCTGACTGTCCCACACTTGACTACACTCAGATCCCTGCCCACTGCCCAGGAAGGTGCCAAGGAGGAGTGAGGCAGCTGCTACCACACAGGTGTCGGCTGCTGTCCTGGACTTGATCACACCACAGGCCTGGGCACTGCCAGGTGGAGAAAGGAAAGAGAGATGAAGAGAACCTCCGTGGAGGCCCATGGCAGAGAGGAGGCCCATGGCAATAGATCTCCCTGTCTGTCTCTGAGGTCCCTGCTCTCCAGGCCTCTTCCTGGTCAGCCTACTTAGAGTCTCAGCAAGAAGTCCCTGCAACGTCATTGTCTCAACCTGCTGCCCAGTTCCCTCTGCCTCAGAGCGAGCCAGGGACCAGGCCCTGCTCCATCGCTCTTCCACACCAACACCCCAGCCAGGTTCCAACCTTCCCATCTCATGTTCCCCTCTTCTGAGCCCCAGATTCCTCCCTCATAGCTATGAGAGGACATCTTCAGAGCAAATGAGGCCGACTTTTCTAGATTTGTATAGAGAGAAGAAATGAGTTGAGATGAAGGTTAAGAGGCGGCAAAGGCTAGGAGGTCTCTGGGAGTTACAGGCCAGCCTGGTCTACATAGTGAATTGCGGGACAGCTACAGCTACACAGTGAAACTTGGTCTCAAAAAAAAAAAAAAAAAAAAAAAAAAAAAAGCCAGGTGGTGGCACAGCACTCCAGAGGCCGAGGCAGGCAGATCTCTGAGGTTGAGGAGAGCCTGCAGAGCGAGTTCCAGGACAGACTGAGAAACCCTGTCTCGAAAAACCAAAAACAAATACATAAATACAATAAAAAATAAAAATAAAAGGGCAGGAGCCAGCCATCACCTTTGAGCAGCAACAGTGAGGAACAGCCTGATAGCTGGTCTCAGGGCCTCCCTAGGCCAACCTCCTCCCCACAGAGAGAGAATGCTTCTCTATAGGTAGTTGGCCTCCAAGGGTAACAACATGGCTGCTACTGTCTGAGTCCGAAAAGCTGACAACCAGGAAACCCTGTGGCTGTGTTCCCTCATAGGAGTGGGTGGAGAGGGTCACTAGCCCTCCCCTGAGATTCAGCCCCTTCTGGGTTCTGCCCGCCTGCCGGCTGCACCCTACAGAAGCAGGAACTCTGTGAGGCAGTTGTGGAGGTCCCCCATGCTGAGTGGGGTCCTTCTCAGCAGTACGGTTCTTGGGGGTCACTCGCTGCTTCACTGGGTTGAACGTGGAAGCAATCATCCAGAGGAGACAGCCATGTGTTCCTCTCTCCTCAGGAAAAGTTACCGCAGCAGGGAGTGGTGGGATCACCACCCCAAAGCTAGCCAGGCCAAACTGAACGTTAACAGCTGGAATCTGGCAGAACAAGGAGCTGCTGAAGGAAGGAAGGACATTTCCTTCCGAGCCCCAGTCAGCAGCCCAGTAAAGACACTGCTTCATTAAAACAAACAAAACGCTGCAAGTGGAAAGGGGTAAGGCTTGGGAAGACGGAGGGGGTCAGTGAGAGTGGCTGACAAGAACGGGTAATGGGAGTGGATAAGCTCAGAACGCGTTACACACAATGTATGAAAACGCCACGGTGGAACCCATCATTATACATAACCGTCATGTGCTAATAAAACATAAACAAACAGAATAACCAGGCTCCCACAATCTGAGAAGACCGGAAGCCGAGACTGACTACAGCGCCTGCCTGATTGAAAATGGAACTGATTTTCCTCGTGCTTCTCCTCTTTTATTGTTGTTGTTTGTTTGTTTTGAGACAGAGTTTCTGTGTGTAGCCCTGGCTGTCCTGGAACCCAATATGAGGACCTAGCCAGCCGTGAATTTACAGATCTACCTGCCTCTGCCTGTTGAGTGCTGGGATTAAAGGCATAAAATATTTTTAAAATAAAAATGTAAAGACCTACAGAAATTTATCTCAACTTCATACCCTAAAAACGACAGTCTCCCAAGTTCCACAGACCCAGCCTCAGGTTGACCACGTAGGTCACTGCTCAGCTGCAGCGAGATGCAGTGCTCAAGTTCCGTTCAGCCCTCAGATTCACGTGCAGTTGTAGGGCGCTGCAGTGATGGACAGCCCTTCCACTAAGCTAGGGAGCCCTCGGGGAATAGGGTGGGCAGCTGCCAACCCACAGAAGGCACGGTGACCTGCCCAAGGCCACTCAGTTAGAATGGACAGGACTGGACCTCAGCTCCCGCAGTCTGCTCCTAACCACCACTCCGTGTTTCCTTGGAGTTCTCGGAGTGAGCGTGAGTAACCGGGGCCACTGGTAGCTTCCTGCTCGCTCCAGGGAAAGCTCGCTCCTGTTTAGATTCCACAGAAACCACAAGCATGCGCTGCTTGTCCCACCTGCCCCTCCAGCCTCCGGCCACCAGCTCTGCAGGGTCCCTGGGGTCTGCAGCCGACAGGCTGGACACAGTTCCCAGAGACCAGCCAGAGCCACTGCCACACCTGCGTCCCACTCTGGACCAGAAATGGGAACAGAAACAGAAAGAGCCTCTGAAATAAGCCAGGTGGACTGGCGACATGGCTCAGCAGGTAAAGGCGCCTGCCACCAAGCCGACAACCTGAATATAATCCTCGGGATCCACACAGTAGGGGAGGATCCAGTCCTGCAAGATGCCCTCTGACATCCACAAGGGCGCTGGAGCATGAGCTCCCTGCCCCAGGAAATAATAATAAAAACTTTAAAAGTTTTAGAAGAAACAGGAAAGGGTGCCTGAAACAAACTGGAGGGATGGACATATGCAACCAAGCCTGGCATCCCAAGTTAGATCCCCGGGTTCCACAAGGTGGAAGCTGAGAATTGACTCCACACGGTAAGCCGGGGTGCGCATGAGGGTCAAGGAAGAAGGAAACGTGATACTGTGGCTTGTGTGAAGAGTCAGGCTGCGACTCTAGGGAGGGTCCATGTCTTGGAGCAGGATGGGTCCCGGGGCCACGACTGCTTCCGGCCTCTGCTCACAAGCCTGAGATGTAGCACAGGAGCCACACACCTCAGGAGCCTGGCTGAGGGGACACTGTCGGGACTGGCAGTCACTGAGCTAAGAGCACAGATGCTCTGCCACACCAGAGCCACACACCTCAGGGGCCTGGCTGAGGGGACCCTGTCGGGACAGGCAGTCACTGAGCTAAGAGCACAGATGATCTGCCACACCAGAGCCACACACCTCAGGGGCCTGGCTGAGGGCACCCTGTCGGGACAGGCAGTCACTGAGCTAAGAGCACAGATGCTCTGCGTCCCCAATCTCAGACCTCATCTGTAAAACTATCAACAGGTGTGTGTGGAACGTGTCTGTGGGGTGATGACTGGCTCATGGGAGAATCTGTTTAAGGCAATCTCCCTCCCTCCCCTCTCCCCAGATGTAGACATCTCGGCCATCTTTGCTTTCCTCCTCTTATCGCTTAGAGCAGAGATTGAGTCCTGCCCCACCCCCCCCAAGGCTCACCCACAGTCTGGTTGGGCAGTTACTTGTGTTTCTCCGGGGCTGTGTTGGAGCAGGTCCCTGGCCTCCTCTGCCTGCTGACCTGGAATGAGACCCTACAGGAGGTCTGCCAAAAGGCTGCTGCTCACTGACCAACAAGGGACCACTGTTCTCCAAAACCAATGCCAGGCTAGTGAGTCAAGCAGGTGATTTCCAACTGGACCAATCAGGTTCGGCTATCCGTGGCTCCTAAGAAACATTCACTGGCTTTCATCATCCGGTGCCTTAAGAATCAGTGATAGCCGGGTGTTGGTGGCGCACGCCTTTAATCCCAGCACTCGGGAGGCAGAGCCAGGCGGATCTCTGTGAGTTTGAGGCCAGCCTGGGCTACCAAGTGAGCTCCAGGAAAGGCGCAAAGCTACACAGAGAAACCCTGTCTCGAAAAAACAAAAAAAAAAAAAAAAAAAAAAGAATCAGTGATATCCAGCATCTTATCATCTGTGAAAGAACTCACGCACGCTCATACACAACACACACACTCACTCCCAGGCAGAATGCAATCAAAAGGTGAGGTGTGTAAGTGGCATTGAGTACTCAGCTCACCATGGACAGGCGCTCACCACCCAGCTACAGCAGTCACCAACAGCTCTGGGGACTCAAAACAAGGTCACCTGAAGTCACCATCTAACAGTGAAATCCACCATTATACACCGTGGCAGGTGCCAGCCAGAGGCGGGAACAGGGAGCTTCACTCGGACCCGAAAGGGAGGAAGGCGCCAAGGTGGGGAGGCAGGGGTCCTGGGAAAGCCTTGCCAAAGCAGTCTGTCTTCTCCACTGAGCTCAAACAGGGAAAGGCAAGTGAGTCCTTGGCTGAAATGTCCTTCTGCTGTGGGGTAACCCTTTGGTATACTGTGAAGAGGCATCTTTGCCAGGGTGCCTTCTGATTGGTTTAATAAAGAGCTAAATGGCCAATAGCTAGGCAGGAGGTATAGGCGGGACTTCCAAGCACAGAGAGGACTCTGGGAGGAGGAGAGGCAGAGAAAACAGCCAGAGACAGGAGGTGTAAGATGGAAGAGAGGTAATGTCATGTGATAGAACATAGATTAATACAAATTAATTTATATTAATTTAACTTAAGTTATGAGAGCTAGTTAGGAACAAGCCCAAGCTAAGGCCAAGCTTTCATAATTAATATAAGTCTCTGTGTCATTTGGGAGCTGGCTGGCGGGACAGAAGAAGGCTCATCACACTGTTCCCCTTGAATACTCCTAGAGAGGGCCACTCTATGGAAGGTGGCCACACTGGGTGACACTTAACCATCTTCTACCTGACCAGCTCTGTGGGGAGCTGGTTTCTGGGGAGATGTCACTAACAGTGACGAGTGAACCCCCCCCCCCAGGGCTGAGTCGGCTGTGCTGCAGATCATCAACTCCTGGAGCACATCGGGCAGACGGAGCAACGGCGTCGCACGGTGGAAGAAGGCGGAGCGGAGGGTAAGTGCAAGCTGCTGCTCCAGGGGACCAGCCCAGGAAAGGCACCCCTTGTTGGCCCACACCTTGCTGGGGGGCGGGGCATACAGGAGTGACAAAGGAAAGGTGATGGCCACCAACCCTGACAGCCTGAGTTTGAGCCCCCAGTCCCACGTGGTGGGAGGAAAGAACCAACTCCCCTAAGATAGCCTCTGACCTCTACACACACGCTATGCATGTGTACACACGTGTACACACACACACACAATCAATCAATCAAGCAATCAATCACTAACTTTTTCAATTGAAGAAAATAAAAGAAAGAAATGAGTGGTCCTCACAGTGGTGGGGTCAGGTTGACAACCCTACCCCATGCTTGCAGGAGACAGCTGAGGCCTGCCTCAGGCGCACAGACACCAGCAGGGTCAGACAACTAACCAGACGACAGAGCAGACTGCCCACAGCTGCCCACAGCTGCCCACAGCGGCCCACAGCACCGCCATGGAGCAAATCACACTACATGCCACAAATATGCTTAGCACGGGAACGACACCCCTCCAGTCACTAATTTCTTCACTTAGTGACTTTCACTAGAACAGTAATAGTTATTGGGGCTGGGCAACTTCAATCCCAGCATTCAGGAGGCAGGGGCAGGTGGATCTCTGAGTTCAAGGTCAGCCTGGTCTACAGAGTAAGTCCCAGGACAGCCAGGACTACACAGAGAAACTCTGACTCAAAAAAAAATTGTTATTGATCAATTTATTGGTAATCAATGGTTCCCCCCCCCCCAAACCCTACCCTATACCTCCTTCCCCAGTATGCCTGCCCAGAGGCAGACCAACCCAGGACCCTGCCACTGGTAAGCCCTCATGCTCTCTGCCCCGCCACTGAAGACTTGTATTTTCTGATAAGAATCAATTTGGGATCGTTACCTGAAAATACAAGGTCAGGGCAGGCAGGAGGATTTAATACATGGAGACAATTTGTACCCTGCCCCCGGATGACAGAGAGGGTCATATAGTCATATAGACTAGTGACACACTGGCATTTTGGAAAGTGGCCAGGGAAGTAGAGGTGGGGGTCACTATCCAGGGGAGGGCGGCTTTTCAGCTTAGGCACCTTTGACCTGTGGGGTCTGAGTCTTAGACACCCAAGGACCAGAAGCAGGAAGGAGGCCACTCCAGGTGTGGGTGGGAGGTTCCATTTACTTCTGGAAGCA
>CABHPR010128833.1:1218-16895 GCA_902168415.1 Peromyscus melanophrys
TCCCAAGTACTCTGAATACCTTCACTTCCCAGGGAAGAGCTGTCCTAAGCAGCTCCAGGTATCTGGGACACCTCCAGGACTGAGCCATCTCATCACAGATCCAGCTGTCAGAGCAATCTTAGCAGCTCAAGGTGTTGCCTGACTTCCCAAGTAGTCAGGATACCGTTCCCCGGAGTTGCAAAACTCACAGGTAACTACATACCCTTCAAAAGGTATTCTTGTTTTCCTATATATACTTCTAATTTGTTTTATTGTATGTATATATAAAGTCAATAAAATAGTTTATTGGGATAGGTAATGCTTATTCATAGCTCAAGACTCAAAAATAGAAAGTGGTAGTGAAAGGCTGCCCCCGGCCTTGTCCACCTGGAGCTCTGCTGAAGTCATGCACATCACCAGTATTATTGCACATTAATACTGTGTAGATTATATGCACATCTCCTCCTGGAGTTATATGCATACTCACAACCACCCATGTGCAAAGTGTGTGTGTGTGTGCGTGTGTGTGTGTGTATGGTGTGTGTGTGTGTGATCTGTGTGTAATGGTGTGTGTGCATGTGTAATGATATGTGTGTGTGTGATGGTGTATGCGTGTGATGGTGTGTATGTATGTGTGATGGTATGTGCCTGAAGCTCATCTATTTGGATAGGCGACCAGCCAATAAGCTTCAGGGATCCCTCTATCTCTGTCCTTACCAGCACTTGGGTGACAGGCACAGATCATGAACCAGATCTGAATTTATGTCATCAAGCTTGTGTCACGGGCACTTTTCCAACTGAGCTCTCCCCCTGTCTTCATATGTAATCTGATTGAATTTCTCTGAGGTTCTGTTGAATGTTTGATAAAATGAATGTAATAGCTCCCTCCCTTAGAAGCCTACAGTAAGGACTGAGAAGAGCACTCAAAGGAACTGCTGCCCCGAACCTGGACTCTGTGAAGTACTCAAGAATGTTAGGTCTTATCACCATTGCCAGGTCTCTGTAAGATACTTTTGAAATGCTTATCAAAGGCTATAAATTACAGGGGGGTGGTGTAGCTCAGTAATTGAATGCCTGCCTGGTACATGTGAGGTCCTGGGTTCAACACCCAGCAAGCAAGCAAGCAAGCAAGCAAGCAAACAAACAAACAAACAAACAAATAAATAAATAAATAAATAAATAAATAAGTAAATAAGTAAATAAATAAATAAATAAATAAATAAATAAATAAATAAATAAATGACAAACTGTGAAATGTACTCATGAGATTTTCTAGTAATCAGAGAATTGACAGATTCATTCCTTGTATCAATCACAGAGTTATTTAAAAGAGTGGTGTGGTGAACAATCCTGGTGTTTAGCCACAGGATAGCTCACAAGTACCACAGTGTACATGTAGCATGGAGCATTTATTACCTTTCAGAAGGGTTGTGGTAGAAGAACTAAAAAGACACCAGCTGAGATCTTAAAGGCCACTGCCTCTCTGTTGTAGGACTGGAGGCTGTTTTCTTTTGCATTTTAATGTTCTCCCCAAGTTTGTTTCAACACAGCCTCAGAATGTGGCGGGAAAGCCAAAAGCTTGACTTCCATTCCTGTCCTGCCATCACTGCCATCCTAGGAAACTGTGTCCTTATTCAGACAGTATCAAGATCTTGGGAAAATGCTAAGAGAAACCAAAGTCATCTTGTCTGTTGAAAGAAAGGAAACCACCCACCACCAATAAAACCACTGGCCATCTCTAGGAATTTCTTCTGCTTGTTTCTCTCACAATATTAGTTGTTTTGCACCACTGTAATCAAGTGCCCAACAGAAAGAGCTTAAATAAATGGTTATTTAGATCTCACAATTTCAGAGACATTTCCATTCTTCTGCTAGGGAAGGCATGGCAATGGGATCCTATGATGGAGGGCACCTGCTCACATCATGGCAGAGAAGGAAGCTGAGGCAGCTGGAGCTTGAGGACAGGCTATGCTCTTCCAAGGCCTGCTTCAAGTGACACTTCAGCCATCCAAGGCTCTACCTCCTAAAGGCTCCACAGCACCCCAAAACAGCACCAGAGTTCAAAGAATGAACCCACAGAGGGTAGCTCAGATTCAAACCATAACATTCCTCATATTGCTCACCCTGAAAAGTTGATCGTCAACTTGGTCTGAAGTTTAAGTTCAAGACGAGATGAGGCAAAGACATTCCATGACAACCGGACAATATCAAAGCGGGTGACATTGAGCCTACAGAAGAGGAAGAGCGTGGCAACGTGAAAAAATCAATTTCCTCGTCTCCTTGGCTCTCCACTCAGTAGTGGCTTCCCTTCCCTCTGTCCCATGCCTGTCCCTCCCTAACTAACTTTCATTTCTATCCTGAGTCCCATTTCTACAAATCCTAGACCAGGAAAGCATGAGCTAGGAACTGACTTTGCGGTTGATTAAGATGGTAAGTGAAACTGCAGATACCATATTGAAAGCCTCGGCTGGTAACTATGGGATTAGCTTGGAACAAAAGGGTTCTTTTACTCACTGGGGGACAGATGATAACTAAGGGATAAATGGTCAGAGCATCTGCAATATGCTTTCCTGGTGTTACTTATAATATAGCAGAGCTCAGAGAAGCCCACATAAACCTAAGGGATAGACTGTGTTAGAGAAACACTAGGCTGTGACTGAGGCTTTGGAAGAGGAGGTGGTGACTTCTCAGTGCCAACTTTTTAAAGAGAGTCAGACCAATGTCTTTCAGGTACCTGGAACCTTCTCTGATCAATGCTTTATAGAATTGTTTTATTACTAAAGAACTCAAACTCACCAGTTATTGAGTTGCCCAGAATTCATGTTCTTCAGAACATCATTCATGCCAGAGAGACTCCCATGGCCACAAAGGCCACCCAGGGAGCCCTTGCAGATCAGGCCTTCCACAGCCTTGGTCCCTGCTGCCTCCAGGAGGTCATTTCTTATACCAAATGATAGACTGCCACCCAGGAGAAGTATCTGTAGCTCTTCTCTCTCCATGGATAGATTCTGGTTGTTGAGGATAATAGGGCTCAGAAGCCCTTCCTGGCTCAGGATGTCCTGGTTGAGAACAGGTGTTGACAGCTGTTTGTTAAGGAGGTTGCCAGCTCTCTTATGGTGCCATCACATGAATTGTGATGAACTGATAGAGGCAGCCCCATAATCCACTGGAGTCCCCATATAAACAAGACTTTCAGGTGATACTTCCCCAGTGAGACTATGGCAGTTAGGGACACAAAGCCTTGATCTAAGGTGGTAGGTTACAGCTCTCTCCAGACAGAGGTCATAAGAGAGCATACTGAACCTCTTACACATTCAGTTCTCTTCCTCCCATAGCTGTGAGCCCGCCCACGCCCCCTGATATCTAGACCAAAGACAATCTTGAATTGTAACTTTACTTTTATCAATATCTTACAGACTCTGGAACATAGATAGGCCAGGCTAGGTCACTTGGTATGGAATTTGCCCACCCACTCCTGGAAACATATAAGAGTCAGAAAACACTTTTGCCTTATCATTTTTAAGGAAAGGCCCTCTCTCCCTTCAAGGCCAAATTATGACTGGTTATGGCCATAATGATATCTCTAAAATGTTTTCCCACATCAGAGCCTTATTATGGCTGCCTATGGGTGATGAGCCTGCAACTCTCCTTATAAAACACATCTAAAGGTAGTTTCCTGTCAGCAACTTTCAATGAGCCTGCTTTAATTTCTAACACAAGGATGACCTTGCCTTAGATTTCACATAATCATTATGTAACCTAGAGCCAGAGGGACCAGAGCCAAAAGATACCCTAAGCCCAAACTAACCATTACTACTGAATGGTCATGGTCAAGATTGGTCATTGGCCGGGCAGTGGTGTTGCATGCCTTTAATCCCAGCACTCGGGAGGCAGAGCCAGGTGGATCTCTGTGAGTTTGAGGCCAGCCTGGTCTACAGAGCGAGATCCAGGACAGGCACCAAAACTACACAGAGAAACCCTGTCTTGAAAAAAAAAAAAAGATTGGCCATGGCCATTGATGAACCTCAGGTAGACCTCTCACGAATCCTGTTGCAAACTGACTAAAGCCCCAGAAAACCCAGCTCCAAACTGACCACCACTTGACTCTCCATCCAAACCATTAGATGACCTAAAGCCACAGTGGACATTTATTGGTCCTGCTCCAGACTGACCAAACCTTCCAGAAAACTGATCCAACATCACCTTTACCACAGCAATCAGAATGGCCTATCACCAGTCAGGCCATTTGTTAAAACCGCTCAGACTGATCTATAGCACCAGATGACCCAGTCCCAGGATGACCATTTGTTGACCCTACTTTAGTTTGACCTGGGACACCAGATGATTCAGCCCCAGATGGACCAGAGCTGCCACCTCAGACTGGAAGCACTTCTTAGATGAGCATCATAAGGGTAACCACTGCCTGTAAAGCTCATGTCAGCCACCACTGAAGGGCTGGACGCTCTTAAGCACTTGTGACCATAGTGGTCAGGACTGCTGATACTTTTTTGACCCAGTTGCCCAGAGGATACTTGGCTGGTGATGCTACTTGTGTCCAGGGAGTCTGAAGCATCCATCTTGGGTTGATCAAGTTTATCTACACTGTCCTGATTGACTTTAGAGATCTTTATAGATGAAGTAACAGTCATAGAAGCCAGTTTTTCACTATCATCTTCCATATGAGTGTATTCACCTTCTTTACCATTCAGAAGTTCTGTATCCAACCCATCGTCATCTCCATTTTCAAAATCTGCTGAGACAGAGACATATAGTTGAGTCCTGGGGCACAAGCTCCCATTGGAGCCAAGAAATTAAGTGTTCTGCCCAGGGCCAGCTGTGGCCATACCCTGGAGCCAGGTTTCTTACAAATGGAAAACCAAGGTTCAGTCTTGCACTTGATCTCAGGAAGCAATGAAAAGTCAGATACATGAGGAGCACACTGGGTCATTTATGGTGAAAAGAGAAAGTAACTGCTTTGGTTGCTCACAGCTTCTCTGATCTTGATTTATGATTTACCCCCCCACACACAACCACACACACACACACACACACACACACACACACACACACACACTTTATTCTTTTAGTTAAGTGCTGGGTATGAAACCTAGGGCTTTGTGAACATTGGGCGAGTACTCATTTCTAGCACTGAGCTATATCGTCCTATTTCTAGATTTTGGCTTTAGCACCCTAGGAGGCCCAGGGTACATCTGAACTTAGAGATAGTTCTTTTCCCCTTTTATCAATATTTTTCCTAACTATATATTTTCCTTTTGGCAGATGAAGTTTCTATTCTTTACATCAAAATTAGGCCTAGGACAAAAATCTGTCACAGGAGTGTGACTCCAGGTGAGAACTCTTCAGAGATAATGGGGCAAGGCTGTAGACCTGGAAGGAAGGAGTTGTTTGTAAAGGGCTGGTCCTAAGACCAGAAGCTGTAAGTCTACTGTGCTCCCCAAGCAGTTGCTTGAGCTCTTGCCTGTGTACTTGTAACAGGCACTTAGGGACTGCTTTTGTTAAAAAGCATAGATGCCTCACTTGAGCCCACAAGCTAGAAGCCTGGCCTGGCATCTGGGCTTTGAGTTTGGCTTTCTGGACATGTAAGTTATCTGTCCTCCTAACTTATCTCTTTCCACTGAAAGGCTGAAGGCACAGGGATTGGTCCTTGTCTTAAACTGGCAGACATCTTGGATTTGAGGAAGAGCCAACCTCAAAAGACAGACCCCCTTCAGATGAGAATAACTGTCTAAGAGTTGGAGACCACAGCCCAGAGCAGAAGTGATGTCTTGTTTGAACCAGATGAATCTCCTTGAGGGATGACACCAATAACAACTTCAGAACACCCTGCAGAACCAGGATAGAGACAATGACCAAGTAGACCACGCCTTGACCCTGAGTCTTCATCATGCAGACCTCTTGCCTCTTGCCCCAGTCTTACTCTACTGAACTCTAAAGTTAGAGCCCTAAAGACGAACTTTGGGGGTCACCAGACCCCTTTATCTGTTCCTTTTGAAATGTGTCAGTTAAATCTCTTCTCTCTGCCTTGCTCACCATTGTTCATGTCTTTAGTGAGCATATTGTGGCAGGTGGCTGAACCTACAATATTGGGGCTGCCAGAGCTGAGGTTTTTCTCTTCAGGGAAAAGTTGAATGAGACTTAGATCATTAGAGTTGAAAGCTAGAAAGACATACCTGGGAAGTGGGTCTAAAAATGGAAGACTATGTTAAGACAGTCAATAATGGGAAGAAAGTAGTTTACATTAAATAGGTGATCTGGATGAAAAGATGTGGTCTCAAAGAGACAGACATCTCTAGGAGAGGGTACGGTGCCTCCAGAAGCTTGCAGAGACACTGACAGATCTTGCTATTCTGATGGGTCAGATATAAGGAGAGATGACAGCTTGTCTCTTTGGAGGTTTCCTTAGACAGAACTTCCAAGAAGGATAGGGTGGCTCACCTGACTCATGGCTAGAATCTTCTGATGAAACATAGCTCTTGTTAAGCAGGCAGCCAAGGAAGAGAAATATCCACAAGAGTCTTGTGTTCATTGCAAGCACCTGTGGAGACAACAGTTGATGAGTTGGGTAACACTGACCTGTGTGACCCCAGAGTCCTGGGGTCTTGTGTGATTCTCACTATCACTCTCTATGTGGATAAGCCAAGCCAATGTTTCCCTGTCTGTAAAAACAGCAGCTTCTTCTTTTCTTTCCATGAAAGTTCCTGGCACTGGGTGTGGAGGCAGGCTCCATCAGGCAGTGAGCTCCTCTGCATAAGTAGTTAAAACTGGGGAATTTTTTTCCTTCAACTTTTGTTATGTGACCATTAATATCAAGTTCTTTTAAGACAGAATTCAGGGAAGAAATGAAGTATTAGAAGTAAAGTGGCCTGCCCAACACCACACAGCTTGTGAGTGGGAGCATAAAAATCCAAATCCAGGTAGGCTGAGCCTACAGCCCAACTATATTATAACAGGTGAATTGGCAGGCGTGGATGGGCACAGATGCTACCATTTACTGAGGACTTAATCTACACTAGTTCTCATGCTAAGTTCTTTTTATTCACTGCTTAGCAGAATTAAATCCTTCTAATAACTGTAAGATGAAATGAAAGCCAAGTGGTCTGGCCAGGATCCCTCAGTGGCTAATGACAGAGCTACAACGTAAAAGATGTGATTGTGTGAATTCATTCTTAGTTTCTTAGGCCAGAGGATGAGGGAGGGATGCTGAGGTAGGTTGAGCTTTTCAGAGACGGTCATATGGTAGTCATTTTCTCCTTCTTTGTGTGTGTTTACAACATCACTGATGCTTCTTCCTCCAACAGGCAGGTGCTATGTTCCCTACTCCTAAGTCTAGAGGGGTGGTGATTGTTGATTGCCTCAAAGAATGGAGCACACATAAATAACATTGTGATTCTGTGGCTATGCCATCAAAATGACATGGCTTCTGTTATCTTTGTCTTTCCTTTTTCCTCTCCCTCCCTGCTTGCCCTTCAAACTCCATATTGTGAGGAAGTATAGGCCATGAAGAAAGAGTCTTGGCCATGATGGCATTAAATGGTCAAGTGTCATAAGGAGATGGCAAGCCACCCACATGAAGGAAAGAGAGCATTAGGGCATACCCCTTCTATTGCTTGGTGGGGAAAGGGGCCATTCTGCTCTCACTTTGCACTTTCAGGAGAAGCAGGAGCTTATATGCTAATGCAAATAGAGTTGCCTATCTAAATGTCAGGTCCTTTTGACAAGGTTGATTTGATCACCTTTGCATCTGCAGCCTCTGAAGCAAGGTCTAGGTTATAGCTCTCAGAACAAGAGAAGGGACTGGAGCTCTTGAGTTTAGTATGCTGGCAACTTGTTCAAGATTTTAAAATTAGTTAAAATACTTTGTAAGTATTTTACATGTCTTACACTCATCTATCCTGGAACTGCCACCTATTAAACCTAGCTCTGAGGGACTGTGCCAGATGGATGAGGAGGTAGCCTCAGTAAGCCTGGAGGGTAAAGGAATAGAGCAGAGTTCACCCACCTGGGCAGGAGGATGATGGGCATGGAACAGTGGGGTTAAGCATGCATCAGGCACTACTCAGAAGGTCCTATACATGTGGCTTTGGTTAGGATGATAGCAACTGCTGGGAAGAATGGGTTGTGGAGCTCCTCCAGCCTAAAATGTCAAGGAAGCTGAGGGGCAAGGGCATGACAAGTACCCCATTAGTTTCTCTTACAGACTAGGCGAGTGGGCACAGCAGAGCAAGAGCTGGCCAGGAGGACATATTTGGTGCCATGGTGGCCTCTGTAACAGGCACTTAGACACTGATTTTGCTAAAATACTTCATCACTCACTTGGGCTCATGAGTTACTTTGGATTAAGAGAAAAGACTTAGGGAAACGTCCACCTGCCAGGTAACGGCAATTATCCATAAAGATAAGGAGTAGAAATTATCATCTTATGAGAACTAGCCTGATCACTTCACATGGTGGCAGATCAACTTTGACCAGATCAACTGTCAGAACCAGATCTGAGACAATGGTCAACCAGACCACATCTTGAACAGGCCTGCTCAGTTGTGCATACCCCTTGCATCATGCTTCACATTACAGTTAGCATTAATTGTCAACTTGACATAGTCTAGAATCACCTGGGGAGTAAAGCCTAAACTGAGTAATTGTCTTTATCAGGTTAGCCTGTGGGCATGTCTATGGGAGAGTTGTCTTGATTATCAATTGATGCAGGAGGCCTAGTCCACTCTGCTTGGCATCATCCCTGGGCAGGTGGTCGTGGGCTATATAAGGAAGTATTTCCCCATTGGTACTTCTTGCCCAGACTTCCCTCAATGATGTATTGTGAGCTTGCAGTATAAGCCAAATAAATTCCTTTCTTCCTAAGCTGCTTTGACCACAGTTTTTTAACACAGCAAAATAATGAAACTAGGCTGTAGTTGTAAGTTTTCTCTAGTCCCGCCAGGCTCCCATGGCCCTGTGGTCCCGCAGCCGCTCAGACCCAAATAAGCATGTAGAGGCTTATATTATTTTTAAAACATATGGCCTAATGGCTCAGGCTTCTTGCTAGCTTGTTCTTACATCTTAAGTTAACCCATTTCTATAAATCTATACTTTGCCACATGGCTTGTGGCTTACCAGTACTTTACATGTTGCTTCTTCTGGCAGCGGCTAGCAGCGTCTCTCAGCTCTGCCTTTTTTTCCCTTGCTCTCTAGTTGGACTGTCCTGCCTAACCTTATTCTGCCTCACCATGGCCAAACAGCTTTATTTATCAACCAATCAGAGCAACACACATTCACAGCATACAGAATGACGTTCCACAGCACTTCCCCTTTTCTGTCTAATCAAAAAGGAAGGTTTTAACTTTAACATATTAAAATTACATATAACAAAACAGTTATCAAGCAAAAATTACAGTTACAATATCTAGTCTATTTGTATTTGGCAAAATTAAAGAAAATATTCTATCATCTATCCTATATTTGTGAGTCTAAAGTTTCATATATAATTTATCTTTTATCATGACTAAGGAAAATTATAATTGTAACTATCTATTCTTCAACGACATCAAAAGACCTTATTGCCTTACTTACTTATTACCTAAGTAAACAGGAAGAGCATTGTAAGCAACTTGCAAAAATGACAGAGACAGCTGGCTACCTGGACAGTTACCCAAAGTTCTTCTGCGACGTTGGGGCATCCATTTTTCAGCCTACAGGCCTAGAGTCTCTCAGTCACTTCTCTCTGTGTTCTGTAGAATGTCTGGATCTTTTAACTGTCCTACTAAGAGCAAGTGGCCAAACCTGACTTGGAGCACAGGCTGTGACTCCCAAGAGGTGCTAGCTGACCCATTTGTGACACTCCAAGAAGGACTTTCCATCACACAGCAATGATCTGAAACACTTCACTAGAATCAAGTCTTGCCACCAAGATGAGTATGTAACCCAAGAGAACATGGTGGAAATCTTCCCCTCCTCCTAGAATTCTTTAAAATAACTCAGTAGCAAACATATGGCTGCCTGATTTTTGCATATTTTCAACTTATTCTTGTCATGATTAATTAAAGCATGTATGTATGAAGTAACATAAATATTTTGAGCATGGTTTTGTGTCTTCTTCATAATGTTAATACATAGGGGCTGTTTCCTCTACATTTTTGTCCATCCCCTCCCATTTCTGAGTCTGCCTGTTACTCAAGGTCTTAACCAGAGCTTCACTCTTCAGGGATTTCTCTGTTAGTATGGAGCTAAAGGATAAAGAATAAAACTGATCATTTTAAAACCAATTTGTTGTTGACTACTTAGAGGCTTACCAAAGGCATATTCAAGCTTGCCTGTGCAGATGGGTGACCTTAACATGTCCCATTTCATCATAAATTTCATCTGGGTTCAGCTCTGCTTTGTAGTATATAAATGTGTTTTTATAAATTACTAATGCATAGAGAAATGGGTTATAAGATTGCTTTCTTTCTGGGTCTTCCCTAAGACTAAGATTATTGAGGTAAATACTAACTAGCAGAGCCGGTGAAATGGCTCAGTGTTAAGAGCACTGGCTGCTCTTCCAGAGGGCCAGGGTTTGATTCCCAGCCCCCACATTGTGGCTTCCAACTATCTGTAACTCCAGTTCCAGGGGATCTAACACCCTTTGCTGGCCTCTGTGGGCACTATCCATGTGAGGTACATATAAACGCACAGAGATAAAACACCCATGCACATGACATAAAATAAAAATTTAAAAATATAACATATTTAGAAAATACGAAGAATTAAGGTATGTTGATGAGAAAACTGTAAAGAATAAAGTATATAACAAAAAATTCTAAATTCAATTGTTATAAAGGTATTTATTTCAAAATGAATTTAAGTTTTCTAAGGTTAAGATTCAATGCACTGGTGCCAACCTGGGGTAGATAATTATCTGTGTCTAAAGTAACAAAGTGTTCTCAAGAATATTGCTTTGCTCTTAGTAACATTTGAGAAAAAATGACTTGGAGGACAAAGGTTTATGCTTTATCAAGATGACTGTGTTTTTTCTCACTTCGTCAACCTTTGAACTGCTCAGGAAATCAAGTCTTAATGAAGTCAAGAGCCACTTAAGTGTCTGTTTATGCTAGTATTTCAAACAACCACCTTGTAAGCAATTACTCGGAAGTTTTTAATATAATCAATACCATACGTATATATTACTAAAAGCATATAGAACCCTATGACTAAACTTTGTTCAAGTCTTCTGCAAACGTTTATGGAATGAAAAGCATGTAAGTTAAGTATACACAAAGTAGCCAACTAATGCTCATTATTTGCAGTATTCATGGCATCAGGACTTTCAATACATGGAATGATGAGGAAAAAGGAATGAAGGGAGGAAGGAAAAGAGGGAGGAAGGGAAGAGACAGGGTCATTCATGGCCCCTTGAAGGAGAGGAGGTTGGTCACCTCTACCATACCATCACAGTTTTCATTACCACATCTCGTTAGCTCAAAGACATATTTTGTCCTTATTTTACTCTCAAGTAGGGTTGCATTTCACAAATGGATGCATATGTAGGAGCACAGCAGCTATGCAATTGATGGCATTTCAGTCCCCTCTGAAAGGCCCTGTAGATGAAGTAGATGGAAATGATCCCTCCTATTAATTGGACAGATAAATGGAGCTCATGCAGCTATTATTGTTGTTAAAGACCCAACTTAGTAATCACCCCATCATCAGCTCTTGGATCCTGACTCAGCTTTCTCCACCCACTGCTGGAGCCTGAGCTCAGTTCTGCAAATGACTTTGAGCATCCGGTACTTGTGTTGAAGTAGCAAGAAGAAGCCTTGTTCCCACTGGCCTCACTGAACAATGACAGTGATGTCAAGGATGCCATTTAAGTGTCAGGCCCTGTGCTGGCACTTGGCTTTCACCAGGCTTTGTCCCCTCCTTGCCAGAAGAACTCTGTCTTCAGTCTGTTCAACAGAGTTAGTCTGGCTTTTTGTCACTTATGGGGTCGTTATTTTTGACTGTCAGAGAAAGAAACTTAGTGCCAACAATATTAGGTGCCAGCAATTTCAGGGAAATACATGTCTGTGCCCTGGAAATATGTGCACAGTGATGAGTGAGATGGGTACAAGAGTCTTGAGCTAACCAGATTTTGTCTTCCTCAACTATGGTGTCAGCTGCTTTGATGGACATGGTATAAAAAAGGTGAGAGTTACTGCTCTGAGGTCTCAGGGTGGTCTGGAAGGTCAGTGACAGAGACAGGATGGACCCCAATACTCAGTCCTTCCTCGCCTAGATACTCTCCTTGCCTTGAGAGTTGGGGTACAAGGACCTTACCTGGGTCTCAGCTCTGGCCACCCAGAATGCGTGGGTCTCCTGCACCTGCCTCCAGAGTGACGAGAGAGAGAAGTAGGGCATTTAAGTAGCAGGTGGATCAGTCCAAGGGATTGGCCAAGAACAGGGGGAAGGGGCAGGTCAGAGTACCAGAGACCTGGGCAGGCTGCTGGAAGATGGGCCACTTCTGCTAATACGGAGCAGAGGTGAGGCAGGTAGGGCTGTGCGTTGGGGACCTGAGGAGAGTGAGATCATAAGTCATGCATATCAGTGACTTGGGCAGGAGTATGACTTCCTGAAACCACAAAAATGCATGCATGCTTGAATGATTCTGTATGCCCAAAGGTGAGTAAATGCCTGTGTCTCTGTGTGGGAAAGTTAGGGTGGGGGTGGGGTGTCTCTGCTCTGTGGAAGGTGTTAAGAAGATGGGTCCTTCTGTCACCTCTCACTCCACCTCAGTGTGGCTCTCCTTGTGCCTGTCCTGGTGTGAGAGAAATGTCAGAGCAGGGGGAGGCAGCAGCAGCCCAGAGAGCTGCTGGGTCACACAGTGAGGGTTCTAGGCCCAGATGGACCCTCCCTACTCTACCTATTTGTCTCTTCCAGACACTCTAGCCCCAATACTTCAGATTGCTGAGGACACTGGAGTTAATCACAAGGTATTCCAGGCCACAGGGTATAAGACCTAACAGGGCTGGCAGGCCTCTGGATGCTCATGATCCTATCTCACCACTTAATTTGCACAAGGAAGAAAAACATCTTGGCTACAGTGGGTAGCACCTGGCCTGAGGGACTGGATATCATGAGTCTTGCTGAGTTGGGCCTGAGGATAGTCAGAGCTGAGGAAGCAGGCCGTGATGTTTGAGGCCTCCTGAGAGGCAGCCTCTGGGGTACTGCCTGTGCTCTGTGGCTACAGCAGCCTCTGCCTGAGTTGCCATCATGCCTTCATCAA
Organism: Peromyscus melanophrys; assembly: GCA_902168415.1. Classification (NCBI taxonomy): domain Eukaryota; kingdom Metazoa; phylum Chordata; class Mammalia; order Rodentia; family Cricetidae; genus Peromyscus; species Peromyscus melanophrys. The sequence continues at coordinate 14,450 of CABHPR010128833.1, forward strand.
GCAGAGCACACAGACATAGACACAGACAACACACAGTAATGTACCACCAGATTATTAAATTGGAGTTCCTACCCCTGTATCTCAGAATGCCACTATTCAGAGTGAGGGATAATCCCATCCCCACCCTCCCAGGTCCTCTGCACAGTCAGAGAAATGTCTCTAGTAATGAAATATAGAAATAGTCCCTGGAAGTACAGTCTTGAAAGAGGGGTGTTTTGTTGTTGTTTTTGAGGCAAGGTCTCTCTACATAGCCCTGGCTGTCATGGAACTCACTATGTAGACTAGACTGTCCTTGAACTCACAGAGATCTGCCTGCCTCTGCCTCCTAAGTTCTTGGATTAAAAGCATATGCCACCATACCCTAATTGAAAGAAGATTTTTAAAGAAATAATTCATTTCAAATGAGGCCCTTGTGATAAAGGGCTTGCTGCACACTCAAGATGACCTGAGTTTGAATCCCCAGCATCCACATACAAAACTTGCCTATATTCCCAATGCTGGGTGCCAAAAACAAATGGATCCCAGGTGTTCTCTGACCAGCAAGTCTAGCCTAGACGGCAAGCATCAGGTTCAGTGACAGACCTTGTCTCAAGAACTAAAGTGGAAAACTGTTGTTGGGGGATTTTGCTCTTTTTGAGGGGGCCCACCACCCAGCTTCCAAATAAATCACTCAGAGGCTTATTATTACTTATGAATGCCCGGTCTTAGCTTGGCTTAGTTTCTAGCCAGCTTTCCTTATCTTAACTTATCCTGACTACCTTTTAACTTATCCTGACTACCTTTTACCTCTGGGCTTTTGTAAATTTTACTCTTACTCCGTGTCTTGCTGTGTAACTGGGTGGCTGACCTCTAGAGTCCTCTTTCTCTTCTGGCTGCTAGATCTATCTCCCTTTCCAGATTTCTCCCTCTATTCTCTCTGCCTGCCAGCCTCACCTATCCATTCTCCTGCTTTGCTATTGGCCAGTTCTTTATTAGACCATCAGGTGTTTTACACAGGCACAATAACACAGCTCCACAGAGTTAAACAAATACAACATAAACAAAACTAACACACCTTAAAATATTCTACTATAGGAAGACACTAGCCTCAAACTCTGGCCTCTTCATGCATACACACACACACACACACACACACACACACACACACACACACACACATGCTCATACTCATGCATGTGCTCAAGATGGGTGGTACTATGATATACATAGAGGGACAACTTGGGGAAAAGACGACCATCAGCAAGCCAAGTAGAGTGGGCTTGGAGCAATTCAACGCAACCACTTCTTGAGTTCAGACTGCTTGAGCTCAGACGTCTGCCTCCAGAAGAGGAGGAAAATGCATTTCTATTGTGTAGCCACCAGACTGTGACACTTGCTGATGGCAACCCGGGTAGACTAATTCCCCTTAGGACCAACATCCAAACAAGGATCTGGACGATACCAGCCTCCCTGGCCCTTGTGGAAGTCTCCCTTGATCCCCTTTCAGCTTCTCACAACTCCTGCTCAGACACCTCACAGCATAAGCTCATTTTTCCTGCCTCCTTGAGTCCCATGGTTGGAAGGGTACAGCACATGCCCCTTGCTGTAGTTTCTCTCATTCCACACTATGTTTGTGGGATTCATCCATACTGAGTTTACAGCCATGGTTTGTTGCTTTTCCTTGTCACACAGTATTCCATTATAGTTATCAAGACTCCTGGGGATGGGTGCCTGGGTAGCTATCACTTTGGGACTACTGCAAATATAATTTCCAGGTGCTCCTAGTACCTCCTTTTGGTGACCATGTGTGCACAGTGCCCTTGGGTTATGGGTTGTGAGTGACCATTTTAGTACATAATAAATGTACTGAATGGATAGTTTTCCAAAGATATGCCATCTTATACTAAAGTCCCAATCTCCAGCCCTGGGCAGTTCCATCTTAGTCACAGCAGCCATTCTGGGGACAGTGGCCAATGTTTACCTGTAATTTGAGATATCAAATGGTGCAGTGTGAGTGGTAAGTAGTCACAAGTGTTAATATTTTTAGAGGACTGTAGACAATGCCATCTCAGGACCACAACTTCTGTTTGTATACATTTACAAATGTGTTCAATGAAGTATGGACACCCTAATGGCTCCATGGGAACTAGCATCCTTTTTTTTTATTAAAAAAATTTTTTCATTCATTTTACACACCAATCAAACAACCCCCCCTCTCCCCCCCCCCCCCCCCCCCCCCAGTCTCACCCTCCCAACCCACTCCCCCCCACAAGAAGGCAAGGCCTCCCATGGGGAAGCACATCCAGTAGAGGCAAGTCCAAGCCCTTTCCCCTGCCTCAAGACTGCAAGAAGTGTCCCATCATAGGTAGTGGGCTCCAAAAAGCCCACTCTTGCACCAGGGGTAGATTCTGATCCTACCACCAGGTGGTCCCCCAAGCAGATCAAGCCACACAATTGTCTCGCCATG
>CABHPR010128834.1:12408-33114 GCA_902168415.1 Peromyscus melanophrys
ACACACACACACACACACACACACACACACACTAATTTAAATTTAAAAAGAATCCTAGTCTTTGGGAAAATTCATCAGTGGGGTCAGATCCTTTTGATTTCTTTGTTTCTACCTCTGTCTTGGGCATGTGGCATTTCTGGCCATGCTCTATATCCATATTTACCATCTCTCACAGCTTTCCACATCCATGTGATAACAGATGTCCAGTATCTTTGTTGTTACCATGTTATTGTGATGATTCTACCAGCTGCTCACATCATGCATAGTACCCACCTGTAAGCCAAATTCTGACTGGTTGTGTTCCTTCAGGGAATGGTGGAGATGGTCTGAGGACACCTGCGGGCATGGAGAACTGTGTCGTTTCCTGTTGTGACCAGGGGCCGTTGGATACTAGTCAATTTCCATATGGACTTTTGATACTATACACCTGACTAGGGTGCTGATCTTGTCCCTCTGATTTCAATATGTGATCTGAGGCCAGCTGCATGTCTGCATAGAAAGACCAACCAACTAGCAAAGCAGGGCTTGAGCATATCCTAGCCTCTGGAGCTGGAGTATATCTGGGCCTCTGGGGCTGCAGTGTATCCCAGCCTCTGGGGCTGCAGTCTATCGCAGCCTCTGGAGCTGGAGTATATCTGGGCCTCTGGGGCTGCAGTGTATCCCAGCCTATGGGGCTGCAGTGTATCCCAGCCTCTGGGGCTGCAGTGTATCGCAGCCTCTGGAGCTGCAGTATATCTGGGCCTCTGGGGCTGCAGTGTATCCTGGCCTCTGGGGCTGCAGTGTATCCTGGCCTCTAGGACTGCAGTGTATCTGGGTCTCTGGGGCTGCAGTGTATCTGGGCCTCTGGGGCTGCAGTGTATCTGGGCCCCGGGGCCACAGTGTAGAGAGCAGATGCTGAGGGGAATGTTTTGCATGTGAATGTCAAAGAACAAGCTAGAACCAGGTGCACCTTGGAGGCACATGATGCCTTGGTGTACAGAACTGGCTGTAAGAATTAGACTTGGGGGCTAGAGATGTAACAGAGTGGGAAGGTGCTTGCCTAGTATGTATGATCCTCGGGTTAGACCACCAGCACCAGAATAAACAAACAAATAAATAAGGCTTTTTCTAATGACCTCCAAGGGGCGAATCAAATCTGTACAAAGGACATTTATTGAACATGCTGTCTTTTCAGGGTCTGGCTAGAGCAGGTTCACATTAGAGGAAGCTCCCCAAACTCGGCTATCTTCCCCAGGAACTGACTCACCACAATCAAAGTTCTAAAGCAACACTGTGTGCTTAGAGAGCCACAGCTTCAGGTGACCGGGACGTTTCCATGGCTAGGGGCATGTACGGAGTTCCATAGGAGCTGGCCCAGGTCAGAGCCTTTCTGATTGACAGAAGCAAAGCACTCCCCACTAGACCACACCTCTCTGTGGTCAGGCACTGCTTATCCGACCATGCCCACCGAGTGAACAAAGACAGTACTTACTCTATTCCTCTGTCCCTTGAGCCCAGGATAACATCTACACATTTTAGAATCTTGATGTATAGAGACGAATGGAGAAACAAGTTTATCCGACAATGTTGAGCACCAGGGACATAAGGCTGAGCATCCAGCCCTTCCGCCGCCCTTCCCACAGTGTGACAGGGAGGGGGTCAGTCATGGGCAGTCTATGGGTTCTTAGGGGTGCAGTGGAAAATGAGGCCCCTGCTGTCTCCTCACCATCTCCTGTTTATTTGGTGGTCCTTAATGTAGCCTCTGTCTGTATTTTATTTCCATACTATGATTGACACAAATCAAGGAGACTTGGTAGATGCTATTGAGTAAGAGTTAAATTGAGGAAGCAGTGGTAGTCTTGTTGGACCGAGGGAGGGAGGTATGGCAGGCGGCTGTGTCAGAAGAGACTTGGCCTTCTGGGAAACTGGGGCAGTGTCTAGACTAAGAGTAGCAGAAGATACTAAAAGCCACATAAATTGAAAAGACTGGGAGAGAAGGCAGAACAGGGGAAGGGAAAGGGAAGGAATGAGGAGAAAAGAGAATAAAGAGATGGGAGGGAAGGAGGAGGAGGAGGAGGAGGAGGAGGAGGAGAGACAGAAGGCTGTGGACGGATGGAGAGAAGAACTTTGCCGTTATCCAGATGCCTGAACTTCATGTCTGAACCTCAAGCCCTGGTGGTTCCGGTTGCCATTCATAAATCTTTGTCCTGGTTAAGCTGGTTTCAGTAGTTCTTCATTTTGTGGCTGACAGGATTTTAACTTTAAATTGGGACGTTTCTGGTCAGTAGCTGTATTTTTAACCTATTTTCATAGCTATTTCAAATGGAAGCTGGCAAGCACCCCACGATCCAGACCCAGCTACCATCTGCATTTTGCCCAGCTCTGGACGAAGAATAAGAATGCTCAACACCTTTGTAAGTGGCAGAAAAAGAAAAAAGCAAGGGGATGACACGCGGAAGTCCTCGGGAATTCAGACCTCGGTGTGGAGCCTGGCCATGCTTTCATGTTGTCTATAGCACCTTGGGGCTAGAGTGGGAGGGAGCAGAGTAGCGCCCTGCGATGCATCAGAGCTACTTCCTGTCTGCCCCCCACAGACCATGCTACAGAAGAGAAGCACTGGTGTTGGGGGGTCACTATGCTGCAGAGTCTCAGGTTTGTTGCAGGCTTAACCCTCAAACCCTGAGCCTCACAGCTCCCATCTCCTCTCTTCTTGTCATTTGAACGCCAGCTTAGCCAGGCTCTATGGCAGTCGCTGTGAATAGAAACAGCCCAGGGCCCAGGAAATGGGTGAGGCATCCATCCCCCATGAATCTCATTAGCAAAAAGAAGTTATTGAATTATTGACTCGGGTCCATTTCCCCGGTGATCCAGGAAGTCGCAGGCGGCCATGGCATGTGTCTGTACCCCGGAGCGGCTGCAGAAGACTGCCCCCCCATTCTTCTCTAGTCAGGAGTAACTGAGATGCACTTTGGCAAGGCCCTGGACAAGCTGGACCGCACAGATGAAGGGAAATAAAATTTAATGTTGTAATAATGACCAGAGGCCCAGCCAGAACCACATGACTCCGTTTCATGCTCCTTATCCCCCTCGCATGAGTGAATTTTTATATTAAAAACTTAATCTGTACACTTGGAAAATTTAGAATAGCACACGCACAAGAGCCAAACAGTGAAAAGTAAGACAAAAAATTCTTCCCAAAGGCAAGCATGGCTGTTCTCTCCATGTACACCTAGTGAATGCATGGTGTGTATGTTTGTGTTTGTAGAGTGTGTGAATGTGTGAGTGCATGTGTGTGCATGTGTGTGCATGCATGTGTGTGTGTGTGTGTGTGTGTGTGTGTGTGTGTGTATACCACTGTGCCACTGCCCCTATGTTTATCCCCCTATGATACTTGCCCCATCACTTGGCTCACCAGAGAACATCTACATTTACTATCTCTTTGCTTTTGCTCCAAAGTAGGAGGACCTAAACACCCGCCAGCAGGAATATGACTGAGTATTGGTTCTATCCAACAGACCCTGGCTATTAATGCCAAGGACCAGGGGCAGCCACAGGTGCCCAGGTGGGTGTGCTGCACAGACACAGGGAGAACCAGATGTGCAGGGGAAGGTCAGCGCAGCAGGGGTTCTGCTGTTAGAAGCCAGGATGCAGTGACCCTGATGAGGCCACAGTGCCTTCCCAGCAGACATGGGTGTTGGAGCCCCAATGGGTCCAGCTCTGTAAAAACTCATCACCTTGCATGGCCTGTGCCTGTAGGGTTTTCTTTAATAATTATGTTTTAGGAAAGTATTTTGGAAATCAGTTCATTGGGCTGCCTTTTCTTCCTCTGTAGCTGTGGGCACCTTTACTGCCAGGGTGCATCCTTGGATGGATTCTCTGCCTTTGGATACACACCGAGGGTGTTTCCAGATGTTGGCTGTTTGATGGATGAATTTCCCAGCATTCTGTTTAAACGGAAGCAGGCTGTGATGAGCAGACACCTTTCAGCAGGGAATCCCTTCTTCCCTGGGAGGCCAAGAGGCTGCTCAGCAAGGGCCAGAGAAGCTCCTGGTGCAGGGGCCTGACCCAGCCAGAGTCAACACCACCCTCCTGTGGGCAAGCATATCAGCCTACAGACACCTTGCTGCTAATGGGTATTCCCTGGTCACGGCGCTCCTATTTGCCTTCTCTTGCTGTCGCAGATGCCCAAGTGGCCTGAATATTAATGAAACAATTTGCAGCCTCCTTTGCAAGCTTAAAATATTCAGCACCAGACATACTGTTTTGTTCCCATTTCAGCCAAGTTTAATTTCTCTTAACCAGCTTTGTTGTTGGAAAGTAAAATTAATGTATGATTTCAGTGTTTAAATCTCAATTCTCGGCAATTCACGACAGATTGCGAGTGAGTATGATTTGTTCGTTAGCACCTAATGGGTTGAAATAATTTATTGCACAAACATTTTTCCAGGAAAATGATGCCACTCGAACAAAAGCGAAGCAGGAAATGTTCCTTGTTTATCTAATGAACCACCCTAGGGTGAGTGAGTGGATTAGCATTGCGCAAACTTTGTGACTTATTCATCATCACTATTTATTATTAAAACTTTATCTGCTTCAAGTTAGTGAATGGCTGCCTTGGGATACACTGCTTGCAGCAACAACAACAAAATAAAGTTTATGCAATTTGCATAATATTGTACAAAGGATATTAGCTTAGAACAATATGAGTCCCCGGATCATTTGTGCAGCCCTTTGGTGTTTAATGCTGGTAAATATTTAAATAACAGCAAGCCTGTGTAATTATGAAGATCCCTCTTCTACCCGGCTCCGGAGGGATAACTGTTGTAAATCACCAGGATCACGTGACCCTGAGGGGAGGATGTTAGGGGTTGACGGAGAGACACTTCTTGCTCCTGTTGGCAAGGGTGAGGAAAGCCCACTCAGAGGAAGGAGTCTGAGACAAGAGGCTTGTGACCCTTTATAGTGGTGTAGGTGGGTCATGTGACTGACTCTGTGTGGGACAGGGGCGTGGGAGATGAGACTCTGGGACATCACTATTTGCATATGAAGAAAAGATGTGACTCTTGCTGTTTTCTCCCTTTGCATCACCTGCTGGTTCCTCTCCTGGCCTTAGTGTGAGCCTCATTCTCCCCACCCCCAATCCAGCTACATTTCCCAGGAATGAACCTTCAGTGATTTTTCCCTTCACAGCTTACTTCCTCCAAAGCCTTCACTCTCCTCTGGATCAGGACAGGAGCTCTGTGTCTCTGATGACCTGATGACCAGAGGTCATCAGTGTATGACACATGGCAGATGCTGAGTCACAGTTATGTTGAACAAAAGAGTAAGTGATGGGCCCTTGCAGTGACCTGTTTAAACCTATAAGTGTTGGGTCGGTGGTCATGAGCCACAGTTACTTTTGAAATTAAAAATGGATTTGCAGGTTCACAGTCAGTTGGCGTTTAGGGATGTGGGGGCCTCAAACACTTCAGGGGGACAGTTCAGCTGCAGGAGTTGAAATTCTGAGTGATTATTATTATTATAATTATTTCAGTTCAACCAATACATTTATGAGAGCGTTCCTTAAAACAGCAATTTGGGAATGTGCAAACATGCCTGACCCCAAGGGTATCCACTACACTGTTGTTTGAAATTGCGGAAATGCAAACAACTGAAGTACTCAGCCTTGGAGGAGCTGCGGGAGTGATTTATGTGGGCGGAAGGGAACTGGAGAGGCTGAAACCAACTGAGGAAGGCTTCCGTGTATGGGGCAAGGCTGTGGTTCACTCTGAGTGAGTTAGGCAAACTCAGGGCTGATGGACTCCCCTTCCTTCCTTCCCTCCCTTCCTTTAATTCTTCATGACCTCATCTTTCCCTGGCTGGCCATGGGCTCAGTATGTAGCTGAGACTAGCCTTGAACTCCCAACCTCCTGAGCACTGGGACTACAGGTGCACATCTCTATACCCTGGTACTCTTAGTTCATTTCTATCACTGTGACAACACACCTCAAGGCTGGACACTTCCTTTAAAAAGATTTATTGGGCTCATGGTTTGGAGCCCCAGCAAGGGCCAGTGTGTGGAGACACATGTGCTCAGACTCTCCTGCAAAATGTAGAACAGCAGTATGAGGCGAAGGGCAGAAAGGAGGCAACTGTGTTAAGCCCAAGGCTGAGCTGCAGACAGCAGCCGCGGTAGAAAGTCGTCAGTGAGATGCACCACTGAAGCACACCTGAGCTAAAACCCAGGCAGCACACCCAGGGCTCTCGTGCTTGAGCAGGAAGTCACCTTCAGAACCAGCGAGGGACAGGATTACACCGGACAGGCTTCCTGTCTTCTCTTCACACCTGCACATCACAGTGACTGATGTTCTTAGATGGCTTCTCTTCACACGGGAATTCCAGCTTAGCAAGGAGGGTACTTGAGAGGACCAGAGTCCAGCTGTTCCAGCTACAAACGTGTCAGTGGATTGTGTGACCTCAGTGACCCCTAGGCAGGCAGACATTATGTCTCTAGAACAAAGTGCCTAGCATCACTCCTGCATTGCTCTTGCTGAAATACTGAACCTGAAGACGGAAGGTGGAGAAAGGTACTAAAGGACACTGGGATCTTAGAACAGGGAAACCTGTGCCATCACTGGCAAATTGCTGGGGCATTAAGAAGAGAGGAGGAAATCATGTATTAGTCAACTTTCAGTGACTGTGACAGGGCATTGAGACAATCACCTTAAAAAGAGAAAAGGCTTGTCTCAGCACAGACTCTCAGAGGTTTAGGCTCAGTAGTAGAGTACCAGTCTAGCAAGGGCAAGTCCCCGGTTAAATTCCCCATGCTGAAAATAAAATTAAAGAGAACAATTAGAATATTTGGCTGAGGATGTAGCTTAGTGGTAGAGCTTAGCTTGCTCAAAGACCTTGAGTGTGATCCCCCAGCACTGCAAACATACAAACAACCACACGAAACTGAAAGTATCATGGAAGGTTCTGTCTCCATTCACTTGGACACTACTTTGGTCCTGTGGTCCACGGTTATGGCAGGAAGGTACAGTGGCAGAGAGAGGAAAAGGGAAAGGGTATGAAGAGCTAGAGAGAGAGGAGGAGAGGGAGGAAGAGAGAGAGGGGGGGAGGAAGGGAGGGAGGGAGAGAGAAGTGGACAGTCTGAGTACCCTCCTTCAAGAGCATGCTTCTAGTAGCCTAACATCCTCCCAGGAGGCCTCACTTTCTTAAAGGCCCCCATGCCTTCACTGGCTTCCTCTAAACCTTCAACATCACAGGTAAGAGGCTGAAGAGAGGCCTAGAGAGATGATTCAGTGAGTAAGAGCATGTACTGATCTTGCAGAGGATGCCAGTTCTGTTCCCCACATGCTGTTGGGTGGCTCACCCTGCATGTAACTCCAGGTCCACGGATCTAATATCCCTTTCTGAACTCTGATGGCATCAGCGTGTGCGTGTGCATGTGCGTGCATGTGCATGTGTGTGTGCGTGTGCATGTGTGTGTGCGTGTGCGTGTGTGTGTGTACACAGTTTAAAAATAATAAAAATCATTATTTTATTTTTGAAAATAAAAAGACAGTTTAGCAACTGCAGGGTGTTGTGACACAAATTTTAAAAGGTCTTATTAAATAAAAACCTGGAGCCAGATATAGGGGTAAAAACCGGAGAGATCAGAGGAATAGGAAAAGCCACAAGCTAACCTCACCTCACGGACACCTCAGTCTCCAAAGAGAGAGACCTACTTCCTCTTTACCCACACCTATATGCCTTTCTGTTCTGCTATCTCATTTGCTCTGTCCATTCAGCTATATCACTTCCTCTTCCTGCCCAGCTCCGTCACTTCCTGTCTGTCTGTACAGACCTCCAGACCTCTGTGGTTAACTAGTGTTGGAATTTAAGGCATGTGCCACCACACCTGGCTCTGTTCCCAGTGTGGCCTTGAACTCACAGAAATCCAGACAGATCCCTGCTTCCCAAATGATAGGATTAAAGGTGTGTGCCACCAAAGCCTGACTTCTATGTTTACCATAGTGGCTGACTTTTTCCTCTGATTCTCAGATAAATTTTATTGGGGGACACAATACATCACCACAGGGTGTAACCTTAAAGAAACTCCAACTTAAATAAACCAGTTTTTGACATTCACTAGAGGTTTGGTGCTTTTAAAAAACGGTCATAGCCTAATAATATGGGGCTACTTAAAAAACAAAAACCACTCGTATTTTGAAGATCAGTGATAATTATCTCCAGAAGAAGAGAGCTCAGCAGGATGTACAGAACTCCTGGCCTCTTCTGGCTCTTGCCATTTCTTTGTGACTTGGTGAGACTTCCCCCATTCTAGATTTCAGAAGCCTCCTGCTATCCTACTGATCTTTGCTGAAACACCCTGCAGTGTGTTCTCAATTTGCAATCCCCTAGGCTATATAAGGCAGCCTGAATAGGTTATTATTTTTCTTTTCCCACCACCAAATTCATCATTCTTGAATAATCAAATGAGTGACATGAAGTTGAGCCAAAGCTACCTATACCCAACATGGGCCACATCAGCAACTGGATATATTACATGGGATCGACAGAGGTATAATGGAAGCGTGAGACTTAAGGAAAGTGGAGCATGGGACAGGGGACCAGTTTTTCCTCTCACCCTGCAGAGGGGCAACAAGGATGAGGGACCTCAGAATCTCTGGAAAATGTTGGGAGTTTGAATCAGTCCCATGAAAGCAGAGGAGGGAGCCTTTACCTTCCCTGGTCAGCTAATAACTGTACAGTGGCCAGTGCTTCATGAGGCATCATGGGAAATATAGACCACATGGCCAGTTCAGACTAGCCAGACACAAACCCCCAAGTACATCCGAGTGTATGATTCAGGTCCATGCTAAGCTTAGGGCCAAGGTGGTTCTGAACCACAACTCAGAAATACCCTCAGTGTCTGGAAGCTGTAAAGAATCAGCATGAACTGGGTTTGTTAAAAAACGAATCACCCCCTGAAACTGAGAAGCTTCTGCAAGACAAAGGACACACTAAATAAGACAAAATGACAGCCTACAGAATGGGTAAAGATTTTCACCAACCCCACATCTGACAGAGGACTAATCTTCAAAATATATAAAGAACTCAAGAAACTAGACATCAAAATAATGAACAATCCAATTAAAAAATGGGCTATAGAACTAAACAGAATTCTCAAAGGAAGAATTTCAAAATGGCCAAAAGACATTTAAGGAATTGCTCAGCATCCTTAATCATCAGAGAAATGCAAATCAAAACAACTCTGAGATTCCATCTTACACCTGTCAGAATAGCTAAGATCAAAAGCACTGCAGACAGCTTATGTTGGAGAGGATGCAGAGCAGGGGAACACTCCTCCACTGTTGATGGGAGTGCAAACTTGTACAGCCACTTTGGAAATCAGTATGGCAGTTTCTCAGAAAATTGGGAATCAATCTACCTTGAGATCCAGCTATACCACTCGGGCATATACTCAAGGAATGTTCAATCATACCACAAAGATACATGCTCAGCTGTGTTCATAGCAGCATTATTCATAATAGTGAGAACCTGGAAACAACCTAGATGCCCCTCAAGACAGTTGTGTAGCTTGATCTGCTTGGAAGGCCCCCTGGCAGTAGGATCAGAATGCATCCCTGGTGCGTGAGGGGGCTTTTTGGAGCCCACTACCTACGATGGGACACCTCATGCAGCCTTGAGGCAGGGGGACAAGCTTGGATTTGCCTCTACTGGATGTGCCTCCCCATGGGAGGCCTTGCCTTTTTGTGGGTGGGGGTGGGCTGGGAGGGGAGGCTGGGGGGATGGGAGGAGGGAAGAGGGGAATCTTTGATTGGTGTGTAAAATGAATGAAAAAATTTTCTTAATATAAAATAAAATAAAATAAAAAGAAAACATAATTTAAAAACTTAAAAAAAAAAGAATCGCCCTGAATCCATCCTAACTTGAGTTAGCATCAGTGTTTAATTCATCTGTTTTCCCAAAAAGATATTCTCTGGACACCTCCACAGACCCTGGGTTTGTAAAGTCTAGTTTCCAGTTACCAATTCCTAGCTCCAAATTTCAGTTCATTTTCTCTTTAAATAGTGGCCAGGCAGTGGTGGCACACGCCTTTAATCCCAGCACTAGGGAGGCAGAGGTAGGTGGATCTCTGTGAGTTCCAGTCTGGTCTACAAAGTGAGTTCCAAAGGCACAAAACTACACAGAGAAACCCTGTCTCGAAAAACCAAAAAACAAAACAAAACAAAACAAAAAAACAGTGGCCTTAGTCCAGGTTCTCTGGAGGAGAGATGCGAAGCAGATTCTTGGCAGGGCTGGCCTGATAGGGCTGAGTCATCCAACAGTTACCATCTCACACAAAAGAAGCTGAGAGCCTGGGAAGGGCTCAGTTCATGAGGCTGGGTACCTCAGCAGTCCCAGGATGGTGCTGAAGGTCTGGAGCACTCTTGGAAAACCATTGGTTTTTGAATTCAACTTGAAGGTTAAAGAAACTGAAGGCTGATGTCATAAAATGGAGTCTGATGTCATAAGGTGGGGTCTGATGTCATAGGGTGGAGTCTAACATCAGCAGCTGTTGTCTGATGTCAGCAGCTGGAGTCTGATGTCAGCAGCTGTTGTCTGATATCAGCAGGTGACAAACACCAAAGACACAGTCATTCAGATGGAAAGGGCTTGTAGGACACATGGTTACCTTCTTCTGGACTTCTTGTTCATCAGGCCACTAGCCTGTTGTCAGGTGGCTGCCAATCAACATTCTAGGCAGGTTTTCCCCCATCCTAAGTCAGTTCCCACTTGCCAACCATCTCTGGAAACACTCCTACAGGCACACAAGTGTGTGTCATCAGTCTATACATCTCTTAATCCAATTGACAACTGAGTCTAACCATCACTGCGGGAATTCACCATCACATCTCCTGGGAAAGCTAGAGAAAGCTATGAAGGTCACATTCTAGGTAGGCTGATGGGCACAGGCTGGCCTCTGTGCTAGCTCCCTTCTTGGGTGACTGCCCCAGAAGCTTCTGACCATGGGCCATATCTGACCAGTTAACATTCTTCCCAGAGAGAGGAGGGCTGCATGCCCTCAGCCTCAGCCCTTAGCAGTTCTGCAGGCATCACTGAGCCTGAGGGAGGCTGTCTGTTGGCCACTCCGACCAGGAGCCAGCCATTCTGCGATTAACACAGGACAGGAGTCCTTGGGAGAATCCCAGACTCTGCTACCCAGAAAAGGGAGAATGGTATTGGGCAGGTGCCTTTGTCCGTCTTCTGTTGACGTGGCTGAATATTCAAGGATGGATCCTCTATAAAGACAAGACATTTTGTTAGGCCATGACTCTGGAGGTTCGAAGGTGTGGCCCCAGCGTTGGCTCATCTCTGGTGAAGTCATCATGGTGGGTGACATCAACAGTGGGACTCTGTGCAAGAACAGACCACGTGGTGACACATGAAGCTAGAGCTCGTGATTTTAAATATTTTTTGGGTGTGTGGTGTTTGCTTGTGTGCACATGTGTGTGTGCTCATATATGTGTGCCAGGAGACAATCTTGGGTGTCTTTCAGGAACTGTCCATCTTGTTTTTTGAGACAGAACTTCATTGGTCTGACACATGGTGATTTGACTAGGCAGGCTGGCCAACGAGCTTCTGAGATTCTCCTGTTTCTACTTCTCTTGCCTGAGATCACAAGTGTAAGCCATTGCACTCACTTTTTACATGGACTCTGGAAGTCAACAAGTATTTCCTGACTGAGCAGCCCTCAGCCTGCAAATGTTAAATAAGTTCATGCAGTTCATGTATGCCAACTCACAGACCAAATGGCAATGTATCTACTTAGCAAGTAGTGATTATTGTGACCATGGGGCCAACACTGAGGTAGGCAAGGGCATGGGGAGGGAAACTGGGTCCCTGCCTCCACCCTTATCCCCGAGTCAGATGAAAAGCCTCCCAAAGTCCCAAAGAGCAAACTCTTTGCAGTTGAGTTACTCTGGTTCTTGTCTAAGTGGGTGCCATTCTGGGTGTAGCCTCCTGGTAGGTGAGATAATACTAACCCAGAATCCTGGCTCCACCCACTGTGCCCTCCTGAGGTGCTCTCAGACCCCACACAGCACTCTGACTGCATGGAACTGGAAAGGTGGCCACAGGCAGAGGCCTCTGCTGCAGATGTGGCTCCTTGGGTCGCTGAAACAATAAACATACTTGCTGTCCTCTTACTGACTTGCTAAGTGGATGGATTGTTGATGCGTCATAATTCTAGTTATTCGCTGTCAATCCTCAAAGGTGCTGTTTTCTCTTTTCTTTACATTGGCTTGACAGCATACACAGTCTGTGATGTTCTCCAGTGTCGAATCTTATCTTGCTGAAAGCCGTACTTGGGGCTGCAGAGCAGACGCGTTCTACTTTTCAGAGCGGGAGCTGAGAGAGTGACCGTTGGCAGCTGCTCTGCATCCTGAGGTGCTGGCCTAGGCTCCCACGGTTCTGCACAGTGGTCTGACCCAGGTGCCAACACTGGCTGGTGAGCACTGGGCTGTGTGATAGAACCTGAACCAGCCAAGCCACACAAGGTGTAGGGCTGCCTGTCTGTATGCTCACAGAGGAGGGGCCACATGGGAAACATGGAGAAGACAGTTGTCTATAAACTGGTTGTGAGGAGTCACAACACAGTGTGGCTGGAGCCAGGCTCTTGAATGTCTGTACTCACAGAAACTGACCTCCTGGTCTGGGTACCTCCCTGGCCTGTTAGTCTGTTATGGGGGACCCAGATAACTAGTGTAGGAACCATGATCCCATCACAAGAATGAGCTCGAGGGAGGCATGCTGGGTAATGGACACACAGCCCAGCTGCCTTCGTGTCTCTACTCAGAGCCACCAAATTCTAGACACATGACTCAGGCCACTGCCCCACTGATGATGTCAACGCCTGAGCCCAGGTGAGACTTGGGAAAGAGTAGCCTGATGGAGTCCAGCCCAAATCATTCCCACACAGGGCACAGAGCTGAGTTGATGGTTTCTGGGTCAGGCTTGACACTGGGAGAGATTTGTTCTGCCATTAGTGACAGCTGATACAGGGCAACAGGTGGGGTTTTCAGTCATGACCTCCGTGCACTTAGCAAGCACTTGTGTGACACATGCCCCTGTTGGTCTGTCCATGGGGGGATTTGTCTGCATTGAGTCAGAGTCATATCTGCAGGGACCAGGACACAAGGGCAGTGTGAATGTGAAATGGAATCTAGAACCTTCTAGTTTGAGATTTTCCATCTTTGCACACAGACACAGATCGAGACGTGTGCACGCGAGGTGTTTGGGAGCAGTGGGAACTGCCAGGACCTGGAGTGAGCACACTCCGTGTTGCGTACTGTTGCGTTCTGGTCATTTCATTCCAGCATGTGGCCGGGGGTTCTTCACAGAGTTTCCAGCAGAAGCAAGAAGTCTAGAATAGTGGCCCACACTTTTAATCCCAGCACTTAGAAGGCTGAGGTAGTCAGATCTCTGTGAGTTTGAGTCCAGCCTGCTCTACATAGTGAGTTCCAGGCCAGCCAGAGCTAAATAGTGAGACCCTGTCTTGAAACTGCTCCCCCCCCAAAAAAAATCTAAAGTTTTACACAAGACAAACTTTTACTTGCTTATTCTTTCATCTAATATATCCCAGGCTGGCTTTGAACTCACTATGGAACACAGGATGACCTTAAATACCGACCCTCTTGCCTCTACCTCCAAAGTGCTAAGATGGCTGGGGTGCACTGCCATGCTCTGGTTATGTAGTTCTGGGAACTGAACTCAGAGGCTCATCCATGCTAAATGAGCACTCTACTCACAGAGCTGTGAGCCCAGCCCTTCATGTCTCACCCTGAAACACTGATTCCAGGCTAGGTAAGCTTTAGAGGTCTAAGGGCCTTGGGTTTGACTCTGAGCTCTGGAAAGAAAACAGCACAGGCAAAGCCACTGAGCTTGTTAAACATCAAATACTATGAATGTTGAATAGCAGGTATGTTAGATTGTGTCCACGCTGGCCACGACTATGAATACTCGAAGTTCACTGCAGACAAGTGACCAGCTTTTCTGAGTGTTTTCCTTCCCATTTGCTGGGGATTTGCATATTTACAATGCACACAGATGCAAACGCAGGATTGCTCACAAGCAGGCCAGAGGTCAAAGGAAACAGACCAGAAATAAAACAATGAAAAAACCCATCTTTGATTACAAGTCCTCTTGCTTCCAAGCTCTGAGGACACAAACAGATAAAACACAAAAGCATGAGGTCAGTAAACCTTCTCAAAGCTCAGATTCAGAAAACAAGCCTGTGAAGAGCCCGCCAGTAGTGTTTGCCTAGCGATTGTGAGGACCTGAGTTCTGTTCCCACAACCCACAACCCATGAACATTGCTAGGTGTGGTGGCATGTGCTTGTGATGCTGGCACAGGGGAGGTGGAGAGAAGAGGACCTCCAGCCAGTGGAGCAATCAGTGAGCTGCAGCCCAAAGAGCAACCTTGTCTCTAAAGGAGGTGGGTGCCATTCCGGGGGTGACACCTGAGGTGGACATCTGGCTTCATGTGTACACCAGCACCCACAACATGCATGCACTCATGCACGCACACATGCATGCACGTAGAAAACAAGCAAGGGGAGGTTGGATTCCTTCACTCCCAACAGTGACTCTCCAGTCAGAAGGTGGGTTTCTTGCAGTCTAGAGAGCAGCTGACTGTGTGCATCTTCCCCTGACTGCAGAAGCACTTCATAGGGGCTTAGGGAAAAAAACGAGTACTCTAGATGGATTCCCTGGAATTAAACCGCATTAGATGGAGGCTCAGAGCAGACCATCTGGAATCAGGGGGTGTGACTGTTTCCCACCTGCTGGTCTCTGCACAAGTCACCTGCCTCTTCCAGGCCACTTCTCAGATGAAGATGAAGGTAACAGGAAGCAGCTACCTCACAGTGTCCTGAAGTCCCTGTGCGAACCCATCTGGAGCAGTCAGTACCGCAGAGATGTAATGCAGTGGGTCACCAAGAGACTGCTTCAGGTGTGAGCAGCCGCAACTTGTCCAACTGGCATAATTTCTGAATGGACTGAGGAGTCAGGCGAGGGGTTTGTTTTTGGTTTTGTCATGATCAAGTGGGGTAGGCTGGCTCTGAACCTTTGATTCTTCTACTTCTACCTTCTGGAAACACACATGTTTACTACCATGCATGGGATCCAACCCAGGGCTTCATGTACACTGGTATTTTCAGAATTACACCATATCCTATATCCCCAGCCTCAAAAAGTGTTTCTTGTGGGGACCCTGCAGGGAACAGCTCAGACTGCCACAGGGGCCGAGGATTGAGGAGCCCACTAAGAATCTGGCCGTTTCCAAAGCCCTTTGGCCAGCATGAGGCAGATTTTGCCCTCGGGAGTCATTCTTCACTGTGGAATTGGCCATTTCCAGCAGCCTTGATGATGCTGTAATGAAGAAATAAAGCCCATGGTCCAGAGCGCGCCATGGGTGGGGTACTCAGGGCTTCTCAGTTCCTCCTGAACAAGCCATGAGATACTGTGTTCTGTCTTTAGGTAGAAGCACATGGCTCTTCATTTGCGGCTTCTCTTGGGGTCTGCTGTTCACCTTTTCTCTCTCCCTAGAACTCGATCCAGGCCAGGGTCAAGCTTTTCTGAAGGAAAGGCTACTGTCAAGTGCTGACTCCCAGAGTACTGCATTACTGTCATAGCCTGGACCCTGTGTCCTCACACACGCACGGTCAGATGTGACCCTGTGTACACACACACACACACACACACACACACACACACACACGTCAGATATGACCCTGTCTCACGAGGAAAGAAAGCAGGGGCAATCGAGGACTTGCCTTCCTCTATGTGCGGAGTGGGGAGTGAGGACAAGGGGTTCCTGCCTGGGTTTCTTGCATCTCACTGGGTGAGGCTTTGTCTGTGGCTCTTCTGCCCCTTGTGGGTGAAGAGGGGGAAGAGACTCCTTTATCAGCCACACAGTCTTGCCATCACACACCACTGTGTTTGTTTGAAATTAGAGATGCGACTGTTGGGGAGGGAGGGGCTTGTGTTGGAATAAAGAGGCCAAGAAAGGAGTTTCAGTGGGAGGAGGTGGCACTGTTCTGTTCCTAAGTTCCTCAGCTGACTGCTCCTTCACTGGGTGGGGCGAAACTCTCCCGGCTTCCTTTTCCCGGTTCCTCTTTCTGATTTCTCCTAGAACTTCAGGCTCTAATTTCTTCATTCTCCAATTGAAGAGGATCAGGTCGGGGTGCAGGAGCAGGAAGAACTGTTTGAACTAACAATTGGGTGCACAGCCCTCCAGAGTGGCCAGCGCTGCAGGAGCAAGCCTTTGTTCCAATTGCATTTGATCTGGTGTAATTGTTTAAATGCCACTTACATGGTCAAAGTGGTCTCCGTTTAGCTAATAAATTACATGCATTACCCTGCATGCTTGCTGACCTCATCACCCACCTGGAGAGGCACCGAACAGCAGGAATGTAGCAGAAGCCAGATGAGAGTTGGAATTTTCTCACAGCCCTACTAAAACTAGGAGGCAACATTAATTTTGATGATACAGTTTACAAACTGAATATATGATAACAATGCCACTTCAACTGTACTCAGAAATATAAAGGCTAACCACTCCAAGTTCAAGGCTGACATAGACAGTGGAGAGTGGGGAAAACAAAACAGCCCTGATCCTGACCAGTGTTTCCTCAGTCCTGTTTTATAAATGTCATGTTAGTGCCCTGAATCATGGCAGAGAGATGCTCCAAAACTGTACTTCCAGAATGCAGAGACGTAAGAAAGCTCCTGCTAAGCATTTCATGGAACATCGATGTGTAAATATGTAGACACACTGCTTTATCAGGGTGATAATTTACAATTTCATATATATACATATATATGAATATATGTATATATATATACATATATATATATATATACATATATATATATATTCAATAGCTATAGTGAGGACCATTCAGTAGCCTAGGCATAATTTTAAAATATCCAATCCTATGCATCCACTACCCAATTTCAACACTTACCATTCCTCCTTGGTGACTGTTTGTCAGAACCTCAGTCCACCTACATTTCTCTACAAAACATTTTATCTTTTCACACTTCTTCCTTCCTTCCTTCCTTCCTTCCTTCCTTCCTTCCTTCCTTCCTTCCTTCCTTCCTTCCTTCCTTCCTTCCTTCTTCCTTTCTTCTTTGGGGCAGGGTCTCATTATGTAGCTCTGATTGTCCTGGATGTTGCCGTAGACCAGCTGTCCTTCAACTCACAGATTAAGGGAATGTGCTACCTCACCTACACTAAAATTCTCATCTTTAAAGGCAATCACAATAGTATAACCAAACATCCAAAAGAAAAAAAAAACAACCAAAATTCTTCCCTGATTTTACCGGTTTCATTCTCCATGGCTTATATATACGTTTTTCTTGAACATCTAATTTATTCAAATTAGAATCCAAGTAAGGGTCATTTTTTGCAGCCACTCACAGTCTGTCCCATTTGTATTTCTTATCTTGCAGATTATTTGTTCTGTGGCATTCTCTGCAGTCTAGAACCTGGGGGATTATTTCCTCAGGTGCACTGACTGTCCGTCCCTGTTCCTGTAAATGGAAGAAGTGCTGAGGTCCTAAGGAAGGGCATTTCACAGGTCTGGGGTTGCTTCCACTGGGAGGCAGGAAAGTTGTATTGTTTTGTTTTCCTTTTGAGCATGTGGGGGAGGGGTTACAGAATTCCCACTATGACCATCATCTAAGTCTTAATTCAGTAGGAGTGACAAGGACAGAGTTCTGGCCTTCCGTCTTGTCTGTTGGATGGTCTGTTTCTCCTCCCTCATGTCTGGGTCACTCAGGTTTAATTTGTAAAGGAAATTCAACTCCAAACACCACATTTCCCCTTTCCTTACCAGTTTCCAAAACATTGCTTTCCAACATTTTCTGAAGGTGACTAGTGATCCCCACGCCCCCCCACACTCTCTTTCCTCCCTCTGTGCGCTCTCCCCCCTCGTCCTTTCTTCCTCTCTCCTCTCTCTCCTCCCTCTTTTCTCCCTCCCTCCCTTCCTCCCTCTCTCCTTCCTTCTCTCCCTCCTTCCCTCTCTCTTTCTTTCTTTCTTTCTTTTTTTTTTTGAGACAGGGTTTCTCTGTGTAGTTTTGTGCCTTTCCTGGATCTCACTTTGGAGACCAGGCTGGCCTCGAACTCACAGAGATCCACCTGCCTCTGCCTCCTGAGTGCTAGGATTAAAGGCGTGCGCCACCACCGCCCGGCCCCTCTCTCTTTCTTTTTATTTTTCTTTTTATTTTTTTTATTTTTTTATTTTTTGGTTTTTCGAGACAGGGTTTCTCTGTGTAGCTTTACGCCTTTCCTGGAACTCACTTGGTAGCCCAGGCTGGCCTTGAACTCACAGAGATCCGCCTGGCTCTGCCTCCCGAGTGCTGGGTCTCTCTTTCTTTCCTTCCCTCCCTCCCTCCCCTCTTTCCCTCTCTCCTTTCTTCCCTCCTGATGAAATAACAGTCTTTATGAACACATGCTTCTTTGCACTGTCAGTGGCTGTGACAGTTTCTGGGGTATCCTGACATGTAGACTCATCTTGGACATTTCTCTTCCTACATCCTGGGATCACAAGACAGTTGAAGATAAGTAAATAGAGGCTTCTTTAAAGTTTAAAACACTTGCCAGCATTGAGCCCTCACACTCACTGTGATGAGCTGGGCCCTTCGGCAGCATGTGTTGTAGGGTAGTCTGGATTTGGCTGCAAGTCAGATGTGGGCAACCAAACTTCTCCGTGGGAACTGGCCCTTCCCTCTGTCTTCCTGCAGGCTTGTGTTCTGCACTTCCTGATGCAGTAGGATAACTATCCAACAAGTAGGTGCCAATTAACCGGAAGGAGCATGGGTTGCAGTGCTGAGCAGCTCCTGACCAGCTCTGTCGGCACTGACTCCATAGATGTGGGAATGAGAGAAACACAATGGTGCAGGATAAGGACTAGGGTGGCCACACTGTGGCACTTCAGTGGTGGCTATGAGACATGAACTTAGCCTGACAGGAAAGCGTGAGCTGACAGAACATCCTGCTCATGACTTGGCTGCTGAGAAGGGGTCACTACCCAGGCTCCTGCACACTCCAAGGATGTGTCACTTTCCACATGTGACCTTTCCATGGACATCCATGTGATGTCAGCCACGGTTCCCACAAGTGGCTCCCAGCTGCCTGGCACAAGGCTGAGAGCTGTGACCGTAGAGCACCGGCTTCTCCAACTGCCTTGTGTGTAGAACGCTTAGGCTCTGGGCTTTTTAAGAACACACTGCAAAACTGCAGCCTCATCAGCAGTGACACACAAGCAAGGAGATTAAACCACGCATGAAACTGTGTGGGAATTCACTCCGAGGTCGGCACAAGCTCAGGGTGATCCACGGACACATTCTAAGGAAAAACGTAAATTAAACCAGGGTGGAATCTTGAGCTTCAGCTCAGCAGGTGCAGGTCACGTGACTGTGTAACTGAAACACAGGTAACTCCAGGGCACCTGGGCCCCAAAGAAAGACCTCATAGGTGGATTGCTTTACGCTGTACAGTTGAAATGCAGATTATGAGGGCGACTTCGCCTCACATTTAACATTTAGTCACAATAAGAAGCTAATTTTAAGATGGAAATTATTAAACCAAGTATTTTCTCCCATTTTTATGGTGTTAAGTATATCTAACATAACATTTACCATTTTAACCATTTCCCCCCAGAATACAGCAAGTGCTGTTGAGTGCATCTCCTGCCCACAGAACCCGTCTGTTGTTCCACACTGAACTCTGGTTCCTAAAATCACCGACCTCTCCCCCGGCCATCGCTGGCCACGGGCCACTTTGTCTCTGAATTGGAACCTGGTGTGCGTGGAAGCCACAGTCCCCGCACTGCTGTGGCCAGTGAGGTTGTAAGATTCTCCTCGTTTCTAGCCTGGTTTCCTTGCACAGTGTTCACATTCTGTTTCCCTTTCATAGGAACACCTAGCGGTGGACGACGGGAGATTCCAGCGAGAGGTTCACTTCCGAAAAACGAGCCAGGTCTTTACTGGAGCCCAGCTCACAGGGAGTAAGTTGTGCACTCAGCCAGGCGGGCTTCACGGGCCCTGAGACAGGAAGAGCAGGACACTCACCAGCAACTCTGCCCTTGTTTTCTTGGCTGTCATGAACTTCTCTCTGCTGGGACCTGGTGCCCTGCTGAGGCCCCACATGGAGCTCTTCCCAGCCCTTGCATTTCCTTGTGTCTGGCTTTCCACCTGACCTGCATGGCTGACATTCACACAGGCCTCTCCCTATTCTCCCTTCCTGCCGCTGTGCAGTGAACACAATCTGTTCATTCATGTTCCCCTTGATGGACATTTGTGCCATCTCAAATGCCCATTATGAAGTCACGTGGGCTGGCAAGACGGCTCAGTGGGTCAAGTCACTTGTCACCAAGCCTAGTACCTGGATCCCACTTCATGGAAGGAGAAACCTGACTGCCAGAAATTGTTCTCTGACCTCTACACATGTGCCATGACATGTGCACCCCCCACCATGCACACAAGTAAAAGTACATGTATGATATTTTCAAAGAAAATCTAACAATCATTAACTTTTTGAAAGGTGGCCACAGCCATTCTCCAAGAGTCTTTCTTCATCTAGGTTATTTTTTAATTTGCACATCATCTCCCACCTCAGTCCTCATGCGTTTTCACACCCTGGAGCAGCCTCTCCTGGTGCCTCCTCAGACGCTGTTTGCCAGGACTAGTTCC
>CABHPR010128835.1:0-18253 GCA_902168415.1 Peromyscus melanophrys
CTTGAACTCAGAGATCTGCCTGCCTCTGCCTCTGCCTCTGCGTCCCTAGTGCTGAGATTAAAGGCATGTTCCACCACTGCCCAGCCCCTTTTCTTTCTTTTTTTGAGACAAGTTCTCACTATGTAGCTCTGGCTGGCCTAGAACTCACAAATGCCCACCTATCTCTGCCTCCCCAGTGCTAGGATTAAAGGTATGCACTATATATATCCTGGCTGGCCTGGAACTCACTATGTATATCAGATTGGCTTTGAACTCACATAGATCCACTTGCCTCTGCCTCTCAAGTGCTGGGATTAAAGAATGAAATCACAATGCCCAGCCCATGAATTTCTGGTTTCAATGAGACCTACTTAATGATCTTTTCATATATCATGAGAGCCCTTGTATCTTAAAGAGTCTACCCACTTCCTTCCAGAAGGTAATACTCTTTTATTTTTCTTTCCTTTTAGCTTTGTCATTTCACTTCTTACATCTCAGGTTCGCCACCTAAGGGGACTCAAATTTGAATATTCAGTGGCTCAGCTTCTGCCTGGCAGTGTCTCTTTGGGGTCAAGCAGGTGTAGACCTTTTTGGAGGCTACCTATTCTATTATCCTGGTCTTTCTGCCCATCCTTTTTCTATGCCAATGTCTTAATTCCAGAGGCTTTACAATTAAGTACTCTGAATTGGTCCTTCAAGGTTACTTAGGTTCTCTTGGACTTTTGCACTGCTGAGTACATTTTAGGACCTGATTAACCTCTATACATGTACATATCCCGCTGGGGCTGTAGTTGTTGTCTATGTTGAATTTATGGGTTAGTTTGGGGGAGAATTAACATCTTAATATTAAATGTTCTAGAAATAGAAACATTTAGTTATCTAATTCTTCTCAGCAGTGGTTTTTAGTTCTCATTGTACAAGTGTACAGTGTGTCATTTGCTGGATTTACTCTGATACACTTGGTGTTTTTAAATGCTGCTATAGATGACATTTTAATTTCGTTTCCTTTTGTGTGTGTATGTGTGTGTATGTGTTCATGTGTGCATGTGTTGTGTGGAAGTTGATGTCTGTCACTGAACCTAGAATTCACCAGTTCAGCTAGACTGGCTGGCCAACAAATCCCAAGCATCCTCCTGTCTCTGCCTCCCTCGTGCTGGGATTACAGGTGTGAGATATCATGCCCAGCTTTTGATGGATGGTGGGGACCAAACTCAAGTCTTCATGCTTGCACAATAAGCCCCTTACCCACTGAGCCCTCCCCCCAGCCCTTGAGTTTTATTGGCTAATGATTCCTTCTATGTGGAACTACAATTGATTTTCATGCACTGACGTGGTATTTGGTGACCTTGCTAAATATATTTACACCTCTAGTAAGATTTGGATTTTCCATATGAACAATCTATAAATCTTTTCAGAACTTAGGCTTTTTGTTTCAGTTTCTTGTGTTATTACATCGGCTAGCAGTCCAATAAAACACTAGAAATGGTATATTAGATACTCTCATTTCCTTTCCCAACCTCAAGTGGAAAATGTGATGTTCTGTGAGCTTCAGAGGAAGTTTCCTTTCATTGCTGCCTTAAAAAGTTTTTGAGAGAGAGAGAGAGAGAGAGAGAGAGAGAGAGAGAGAGAGAGAGAGTACAGAAGCCAGAAGAAGGCCTCTGATCCCTCAGAGTTCAGATTATAGGCATTTGTGAAATGCCTTGTAACATGGGCACTAGGATATGAACTCTGGTCCTCATGACTGAGCAGCAAACACTCCTAACCACTGAGCCATCTCTCCAGCCTATCCTTTTAAGTAAACAATTACCAACTGTTGTGTTTTCTTCTGCGTTTGTTGAGGTCATAGTGTTAATCTTATTAGTTGTTTTATGTTGTGGAATATTAACTGGGCAAAGATGTGTTATGTTTGCTTATGCTGCAGACTGTTACTGTTACTGTGTAAAGGTGTGTTACTTTTGGTTATACTGCATTTGTTTAATGATGTAAAGATGTGCATTTAATTATGTAAAGATGTATTGCATCTGTTGCACCTTGCCTGCCTAAGGCACCTGATTGGTCTAATAAAGAGCTGAATGGCCAACAGCTAGGAGGAGAAAGTAGACGTGGGGCTGGTGGGCAGAGAGACTAAATAGAAGGAGAAATCTAGGCTCAGAAGAAAAGGGAAGAATGAGAGGAGAGAACAAGGAATACACCCGGGGCAAGAAGCCAGGCAGATACCAGCCAGCCAGACACAGAGAAACAGTGAAAGTAAGATATCCAGAAGTAAGAAAGGTAAAAAGCTCCCAAGTAAAGGGTAGATAAAGAGAAACAGGTTAATTGAAGTTAAAAGAGCTAGCCAGAAAGGAGCCTAAGCTAGGCTGGACATTCATAACCCATAAGTCACCATGTCGTGATTTTGGAGCTGGTTGGTGGCTAAAAGAAAAAAAGTCTGGTACAGTTTTACATATTAATGTGGTGGATTGTGCTAATAGCTTTTCAAACACTAAACCAACTTTACACTCCTGGAATAAACTCCATGGTTGTGGGGTTTTTTTCCTCCCTGTCACTGGATTTAATTTATGAAGGAGTTAGGGCTTGTGTCTGTCGTTATGAGAGTGTGCACTCTTCCTTGCCTGTAATGTCCTTGTCAGGTGTTGGTGTTAACGGTATAGCCTCACGGTTTATATGAAGTTTTTCCCTTAAGTATTTAGAAAGACTGACTTGTGATGCCATCTACACCTCAAGTTTCATTTGGGTAATATTTTAATTATGGAATGAATATCTTGAACGGAAATGAGCTGATCTGGATTTCCTATTTGTGTTAGCTTTCATGTATATTTCAAAGAAAGTGTTCATTCCATATGAGCTGTCGAAGCGTTAGCATGTAGATGCTAATAAAATCTTATTAATACCTTAATAGTCACAGTCAGCGGCAATATCTCCTGTTTCATTCTACCGTTACTAACTTGTGTTTTACGTATTTCTTATTAACCTGTCTAGACAAGTTTGTCAGTTTAAATTTTCTTTTCTTTTCCTTCCTTTTTAATTAATTTTTTTTAACAACCCAAAGGCTGTTTCCCCTTTCCTCTCCTCCCAGTCCCTCCCCCACCTCTTCTCTGCCCTCCCCATCCACTCCTCCTCCATTTCTATTCAGAGAAGGGCCGGATATCAACCAAACATGGCATATCAAGTTGAAGGCTGGACAAGGCAGCCCATAAAGGATAAGGATCCCAAATCCAGTAAAAGAGTCAGAGACTGCCCCTGCTCCCACTGTTAGGAGTCCCACAAGAAGACCAAGCTACACAACTGTAGCATATATGCAGGGGATCTAGGTCAGTCCCACGCAGGCTCCCTGGTTGTTGGTTCAGTTTCTGTGAACCCCTAGGAGCCCAAGTTAGTTGATTCTGTGGGTTTTCTTGTGGTGTCCTTGACCCCTCTGGCTTCTACAATCCTTCCTCCCCATCTTCTGCAGGATTTCCCGAGGTCCATCTAATGTTTGGCTGTGGGTCTCTGCATCTGTTTCCATCAGTTGCTGGATGAAGCCTCTCTGTTGACAATTGGGCTAGGCATCAATCTATAAGTATAGCAGAATATCATTAGGAATCATTTTATTGATTTTTTTTTTTCTTTTTTTGCCAGTTGTGTTTGGTTCTATCCTAGGTCTCTGGGATATCCAGCCTCTGAGTGCTGGTCCTCCAGGCAAGTGTCAGGGTGGTCTCCCTCTTGTGGCATGGGTCTGAAGCTAGACCAGTCATTGGTTGGCCACTCCCACAATTTCTATACCACCTATACTGCAGCACATCTTGTAGGCAGGACAAATTGTAGGTTGAAGGTTATGTGGCTGGTTTGTTGTCCCGATTCTTCTACTGAAAGTCTTGCCTGGTTACAGGAGATGGCCAGTTCAGGCTTTGTATCCCTCATTGCTAGGAGTCTTAGCTAGGGTCACCTTCATACATTCCTGGGAATTTCCATTGCACTAGATTTCTAGTTTGTCCCCAAGATGCCCCATAATTCCAGTTGTCTCTCCCAGTACTCTCCCAATCCATCCTCCTTCTACCTGGTCCCTCCTGTTCCGGTCCCCCAATCCACTTCTCCACCTGTGATGTCTATTTCCTCTTCCCAGGGAGATTCATACATTCCCCCCCCCCCCTTGAGCCCTCCTTGTTACTTAGCTTCTCTGGATCTGTGGGTTGTATCATGGTTATCCTTTACAGCTAATATCCACTTTTAAGTGAGTACGTACCATGTTTGTCTTTCTGGGTCTGGGTTACCTCACTCAGGATGATCTTTTCTAGTTCCATCTATATGCCTGCAAATTTCATCACGTCATTGTTGTTATAGTTGAGTACTATTCCATTGTGGAAATGTACCACAATTTCTTTATCCAGTTTTTAGTTGAGGGACATCTAGGTTATTTCCAGGTTCTGGTTATTACGAATAAAGCTACTATGAACATAGTTGAGCAAGTGTCCTTGTGGTATGGCAGAGTGTCCTTTGGGTATATTCCCAGGAGTTGTATAGCTGGGTCTTGAGGTAGATGGATTCCCAATTTTCTGAGAAACTGCTGTATTGAAAGTGGCTGTACAAGTTTGCAATCCCACCAGCAGTGGAGGAGTGTTCCCCTTGCTCCACATCCTTGCCAGCATGAGCTGTCACTTGTGTTTTTGATCTTAGCCATTCTGACAGGTGTAAGATGGAATCTCAGAGTCATTTTGATTTGCATTTCCCTGACAGCTAAGGATACTGACCATTTCTTTAAGTGTTTCTTGGCCATTTGGGATTCCTCTGTTGAGAATTCTCTGTCTAGATCTGTACTCCATTTTTAATTGGATTATTTGGTTTGTTGATGTCTAGTTTCTTCTTTCTTTCTTTCTTTCTTTCTTTCTTTCTTTCTTTCTTTCTTTCTTTCTTTCTCTTCTTTTCTTTTCTTTTCTTTTCTTTTTTTCTTTCTTTTTTTTGAGACAGGGTTTCTTTGTGTAGCTTTAGAGCCTGTCCTGGAACTTGCTGTGTATATCAGCCTGCCTCTGCCTTCCCGAGTACTGTGATTAAAGGTGTGTGCCACCACTGCCCAGCTGATTGCTAGTTTCTTGAGTTCTTTATATGGTTTGGATATTAGTCCTCTGTCAGATGTGGGATTGGTAAAGATCTTTTCCCATTCTGTAGGCTGCTGTTTTGTCCTTTGCCTTACAGAAGCTTTTCAGTTTCAGGAGGTCCCATTTATTAATTGTCGATCTCAGAGTCTGCAAGATTGGTATTATGTTCAGGAAGTTGTCTCCTGTGCCAATGCATTCAAGGCTATTCCCAATTTTCTCTTCTGTTAGGTTCAGTGTATCTAGTTTTATGTTGAGGTCTTTGATCCACTTGGACTTGAGTTTTGTGTAGAGTGATAGATATAGATCTATTTGCACTCTTGTACATGCCGACATCCAGTTAGACTAGCACTATTTGTTGAAGATGCTTTTTTCCCCATTGTATAGTTTTGGCTTCTTTGTCAAAAATCAGGTGTCCATAGGTGTGTGGATTTACATCTGGGTCTTCAATTTGATTCCATTGATCCACCTGTCTGTTTTTATGCTAATACAATGCAGTTTTTATTACTATAGCTCTATAGTAGAGCTTGAAATCAGGGATGGTGATACCTCCAGAAGTTTTTTTTTTTTATTGTACAGGATTGTTTTTAGCTATCCTAGGTTTTTTGTTTTTTCCATATGAAGTTGAATATTGTACTTTCAAGGTCTATAAAGAATTATATTGGAATTTTGATGAGGATTGCATTGAAACTGTAGATTGCTTTTGGTAAGATTGCTGTTTTTTACTATGTTAATCCTACTGATCTGTGAGCATGGGAGATCTTTCCATCTTCTTATATCTTCTTCAAGTTCTTTCTTCAGAGACTTGAAGTCTTATCATACAGTCTTTCACTTGCTTGGTTAGAGTTATACCAAGGTATTTTATATTATTTGTAGTTTTGTGAAGGGTGTTGTTTCTCTGATTTCTTTCTCAGCCCATTTATTGTTTGTATATAAGAGGGCTACTGATTTTTTTTTAGTTAATCTTGTATCTAGCCACTTTACTAAAGGTGTTTATCAGCTATAGGAGTTCCCTGATAGAATTTTTGGGGTTGCTTATGTATACTATCATATCATCTTCGAATAATGGTACTTTGACTTCTGCCTTTCCAATTTATATCCCCTTGATATCCTTTACTTGTCTTATTGCTCTAGCTAGGACTTTGAGTACTATATTGAATAGATATGGAGAAAGTGGACAGCCTTGTCTTGTTCCTGATTTTAGTGGAATTGCTTTGAGTTTCTCTCCATTTAATTTGATATGGGCTATCAGCTTGCTGTATATTGCCTTTATTATGTTTAGGTATGTCCTTTGTATCCCTAATGTATCCAAGACTGTTATCATGAAGGGTGTTGGACTTTGTCAAAGGCTTTTTCAGCATCTCATGAGACGATCATGTGGGGTTTTTTTTCTTTCAGTGTTTATATGTTAGATTACATTGACGGATTTTCATATGTTGAACCATCCCTGCATCTCTGGAATGAAGCCTACTTGATCATGGTGGATGATCTTTTTGATATGTTCTTGGATTCAGTTTGCAAGTGTTTCATTGAGTATTTTTGCATCAGTGTTCATGAGGGAGAGATTGGTCTGTAATTCTCTTTGGCAATGTTCCTTCTGTTTCTATTTTGCGAAATAATTTGAGGAGTATTGGTATTAGCCCTTCTTTGAAAGTCTGGTAGAATTCTGCACTAAAACCATCTGGCCCTGGCTTTTTTTTTGCTTGGGAGACTTTTAATGATTGCTTCTATTTACTTAGGGGTTATAGGTCTATTTAAATTGTTTACCTGATCATGATTTAACTTTGGTAAGTAGTATATATCAAGAAAATTGTCCATTTCTTTTAGATTTTCCAATTTTGTGGAGAACAGGTTTTTGAAGTATAACCTAATGATTCTTTGAATTTCCTCAGTGTCTGTTGTTATGACCCCATTTTGTTTCTGATTTTGTTAGTTTGGATATTCTCTCTTTGCCTTTTAGTTAGTCTGGATAAGGGTTGTCTATTTCGTTGATTTTCTCAAAGAACCAATTCTTTCTTTCATTGATTCTTTGTATTGTTTTCTTTGTTTCTATTTTATTGATTTCAGCCCCGAGTTTATTTTCTGCCATCTTCTCTTGAGTGTTTGCTTCTTTTTGTTCTAGAACTTTCAGGTGTGCTCTTAAGTTGCTAGTATGAGATCTCTAGTTTCTTTATGAAGGCACTTAGTAAACTTTCCTCTTAGCACCACTTTCACTGTGTTCTGTAGTTTGGGTATGTTGTGCATTCATTTTCATTGAATTCTAGGAAGTCTTTAATTTCGTTATTTCTTCTTTGACCCAGTAGTCATTGAGTAGAGAGTTGTTCAGTTTCCATGAGTTTGTAGGCTTTCTGTTGTTTCTGTTATTGTTGAAATCCAGCTTTAATCTGTGGTGGTCTAATAAGATACAGGGGGTTGTTTCAATTTTCTTGTATCTGTTGAGACTTGCTTTGTGGACGAGTATATCGTCTATTTTGGAAAAGGTTGCACAAGGTGCTGAGAAGAAGGCTTATTTTTTGTTTGAGTGAAATATTCTGTAGATATGTTAGGTTCATTTGAGTCGTAATGTCTGTTAGTTCCGTTTTTTTCCCTGCTTAGTTTCTGTCTGGATGACCTGTCCATTGGTGAGATTGGGGTGTTGAAGTCTCCCACTATTAATGTGTGGGGTTTGATGAGTGATTTAAGCTTTAGTAATATTTCTTTTACAAATATGGGTACTTTTGCATTTGGAACATGTTAAGAATTGAGACAACATGGTGGATTTTTCCTTTCATGAGTATAATGTGTCCTTCCCTATTGTTTTTGCTTAATTTTGTTTGGAAGGCTTTTTAGTTAGATATTAGAATGGCTACACCAGCTTGCTGCTTTGGTCTGTTCACTTGGAAAATCTTTTTCCAACCCTTTATTCTGAGGTAATGTCTTTGATGTTGAGGTGGTTTTATTTATTTGTTAGTTAGTTTGTTTGTTTGTTAGTTATTTTTTACATCCCCTCCGCAGTTTCTCCCCCCTTTTCTCTCCTCCTACCTAGTCGCTCCCCACCACCTCCCCTCTGCAGTCTCATCCACTCCTCTTCCATCTCTATTCAGAATCAACTAACCAGCGCTCCCAGGGGCTCACAGAGACTGAACTGAGGACCCGGGAGCCTGCATGGGACTAACCAGGCCCTCTGCACATATGTTACAGTTGTGTAGCTTGGTCTTCTTGTGGGACTCCTAACAGTGGGAGCAGGGGCTGTCTCTGACTTCATTGCCTGCTCTGGGGATCCTTTTTCTCATACTTGGTTGCCTTGTCCCACCTTAATTCGAGGGAAGAGAAGTTCTCAGTCTTACTGCAACTTGATATGCCATGTTTGGTTGTATTCATGGGAGGCTTTCCTTTTCTTTTTATTCTTCTCAGTATTGAGATCTAACTCAGAGACTTGTGCCTGCTAGGCAAGTGCCTGACCACTGAGCTACAGCCCCAATCCCCCCAAAATTGTTTCATATATCCAACTTCTGCTTGTGTTAAATTTCTCTAGAATATTGTTCACTTAAATGAATTTTGCTTTTACCTATTATTTCCTTTTCTCTGACTGCCTTGAGTGGCACTGTCTTCTTTCCAGCCTCTTGGGCTGGCATGAAGATAACCTTCAATATGTTTTCTTTTTCTGAAATCAGCATTTGATTTTCCTCTTACTACTTTAACTGCATTGAAATGCTTTGCTATGTCATATTTTTATTATAATGCAATGCATATTCTTTTCAAATTTACATTTAATTTGTCCTCAGTGTGCTACTAATTCTGGGGCATTTAGAAACTTTCCCACTTGTCTTTATATGCTCCCTGTTGGATGTGATTGTTGGTAAAGAACACAGTCCCTGTGTTCTGTTGTCGCTGTGGCCAAGTGTCTAACGAGACAACTGAACGGAGCAATGATTTATTATGGCTCCAGGTTTAAGGGGATCTGGTCCGTCATGGTTGAGAGTGTTTGTCAGGAGGCAGAGAAAGAATCCCAGAGAGGAAGCTGGGCAAGATGTAGCCCGAGAGACACACCCCTAGTGACCAGACACTGCCACCACAGACACCCGGAAGTATGCTTCACAAATGGAGGCATCTCTCAAGCTACTCAGGTTGACGATCAAAATTAGCCATCACAATCTACATGACCATTCATTCTTTTAAATGTGTTGGTGCTTGGAGGCTGAGCCTGTGACCTCTGTGTGTAGGTGATGTGTCTTAAGTATGTCATGTAGGTCCATGTGGCTGATCACCATGTCCAAATTGCTGTATTATACTGCTCGTTGGTTTAATCTTTCATTTCCCAAAAGAAGTAGATTAAGATGTCCCAGGATGGCCATGTTTTTGCTTCTGTCAACTCATGTTTCTATTTTGAAGCTATATTATTAGGTACATATACATTTAGAAATGTTATATTTTCCTGACAAATTATTTTTATTAAGTTTATTGATAATTCCATATATGTATAGAATGCTTTCTGATTACCCCTTCATCTCCAGTCCTTATCTACCTCCTACCCCCTAGGAGTCCCTTTCCCAACTTTATTCTATGATCTCCTAGGTTGACCCAGGGCCGTTTATGTGATCATCAATTTGGAGTCACTCACTGGAGTCTGGTGGGCTCACCAGGGGTAGACAACTAAGGGAAATAACTCATCATCTCCCAGAATCTGCTCACAGCCAAAAGTTCATCCGCAAGGTGTAGGGCCACCAGAACCTGCCCCTGACTTTTCACAGGCCCAATTCTGACAACCTGAGCTGGCATGAGTTTGTGATGGTTGTGTCTTGCCCAGAAGATGGCATTTTGAAATCTTCCCCACAGTGCTCCTTGAGCCTTGGGATGGCATAAATGTTGTTTAGGGCTGAGCAGTCAACTGTCACTTATGAGCCCTTTGAGCAGCCATGAGTCTACATTTGCCACTATTCACTGACAAGAGGGGCTTTTATGATTAATGCTGAGAGTAGCATTTGTCTATTCCTATTTTTAAAATTTTTTGTGTATGTGTGTTTTGCCTGTGTGTGTGTGTGTGTGTGTGTGTGTGTGTGTGTGCACCATGTGCGTGCAGTGCCCACTGAGGCCAGTGAGCATCAGATCTCCTGGAACTGTAGTTATGAATGGTTGTAAGCAGCCTCATGGGTGCTGGGAATGAACTGAACCCAGGTTCTCTGGAAGAGCAGTCAGTGCTCCTAACCACTGAGCCATCTCTCCAGCCCCATTATGCCTATTTTTAATGTTACAAAAATATCTCCTTTTGTCTTTAGTAATGATTATTATTATTATTAATTGTTTTTCAAATAAATATATATAGCTATATATTTACTGTCTCTAAAAGGACATTTTGACATAACCTAATACTTTTTCCACTTCCATAACATTCACAAAAATCCCTTAATAAAAATCGAGCCCTAGAATATATCTGTATCTTCCTGGCTTCCCTCAAAATAACTTCACAGTTGTTTTCTTTGTATCTGGATCTGCTTGATCACATGCTGTTCTGACTCTTAGTTATCTTTGCTCCGGGATGGCCCATCTTCCCATCTGGGTTTTCAAGGTATGAACTTTCTACCTAGGATGTCCCTGCTCTGTGGAGAGCCTTATGTTGAGCTTTGTTCCATGCTGCCTTCTCATGGTATGGTATGTCACCTGTCCCTCTTGGCCTTGACTGTACCCTGAGTCTGCAGAGGACAGCTGTTGCTTCAACTGGACTTTGCTGGATGCCTTGGGTGTGCTCGTTTTCACATTATCCTCACTTGTTTGCTGTCCTTAGCGGGCATCCCACAGTATTAGTATCTCCAATATGCTGGGCTCTCCACTAAGACTAAGGCTACGCCTTACCTATGGCCTCTCCTGGTCTCTCTTCAGGGTGACTCTGACCCCGCCACACAGTACCTAGGATCAGCTGCTCTCTGTGACCCTTCATGCCTTCAACACTAACACCATGTGGGAAACTCTTCCACATTACCCAGTTTGGCTGCCAGCTTGAGTTGCAACCTTGGCCCTTGTAGTGAATCTGAGGAACGTCTTCCAAGACTCAACGATGCTGGTCTCTTGTTAGTCACAGCTGATTTTTGAGCCCCAGCCAACCCTCATCGATGGTCCCGGTAAAGCAAAGGTTTCACCTAAGTGGTGCCAGTCTCTTTGTTAATCACAGTTGAATCCTCAGCTGCAGATGACCAGAAACCAGATTCTTAATTTAAAATATCAAATGAGCTGGGTGTGGTAGCACATGCTTTAATCTCAGCACTTGGGAGGCAGAGGCAGGTGCATATCTGTGAGTTTAAGGCCAGCCTGGTCTACATAGTGAGTTTTTAAAAAAAAAAAAAAAAGCTAGGGTACATAGGTAGAGAGACCATGTCTCAAAAAAACAAACAAAAAGTCGCATGAACATCTCTGATAGACTTTTGCTTCCCTCTGAAACTTCTCAAGTCAGGCCTCCATTGTCTGCATGGCTCTCAGCATTCACTTCCAAGTTCCTATACAGCTCAATAAACCCTGAGCACTTCTCAGTTTCAAATACTTCTACAATCCTCCACCCCACCCAAAACAACATGGTCAGGTCTATCAGCAATACCCCACGTCCTTGGTACCATTTTCTGCCTTAGTTTGTTTTCTATGGCTATGATAAAACACTTGACCAAAAGTAATTTGAAGTGTAACCTTATAGGTCACAGTCCATCATCCAGGAAAGCCAGGGCAGGAACTCAAGGTGGCAGCCTAGAGGCGGGAACTGAAGCAGAGACCATGGAGGAATTCTGCTGCCTTAATTGCTTTCCAGGGCTTCCTCAGCCTGCTTTCTTATACAGCCCAGGACCAACAAACCAGGTTTGGCACCACCCAGAATGGGCTGAGCCCTCCCACATCAATCATCAACCTATGGCTCGGCCATTAAGAGTAATAGCTTTCTCTTCCAGAGGACCCAGGCTTTATGTCTAGCAGCTACCTGGCAGCTAACAACCATTTTTAACTCCAGTTTCAGGGAGGATTCAAAGCCATCTTCTGGCCTCTATTGGAACTGCACACACACACACACACACACACACACACACACACACACACACACAACATGATGTATAGACATACATGCAGGCAAAACATTCATATACATTTTTTTAAAGCACTTATAAGAAAATGCTCCCACAGACTTGCTTACAGGCCAGTCTGATGGAGGTGAGGTTCCCCCATCCCAGGGGACTCTAGTCTGTGTCAAGCTGGCAAAAACTAACAGGCACACACTTTTATGTGGGTTCCAAAGTTGAAACTCCAGGTCCCACGCATTCATAGCTCGTGATTTTACCCCCTGAACTACCTCACCAGCCTGGCTCCCTGTCTGAACTTGTACTGGGCCTACATGTGTGCCACACATTGCGATGCCCCAGCGGGTTATTTACTGTCTCCACACTGCCTCTGTGTCTTTTCGCTGCAGCCTGGCAGTCTTTTTTAAGAAATCATTTATTAGTTTTATTAGTGCATGTGTGTGTGTAAGAGTATGTGTGTGAATATGTGTGTGTGTGTGTAAGAGCGTGTGTGTGTGTGTGTGTGTGTGTGTGTGTGTGTGTGTGTGTGTGTGAATGCACAGTAAGGCCGGAGGGTGGTATTGTGTGCCTTCTACTACCACTCAGCACCTCATCCTTGGGACTGGGAGAAAGGTAGATGAGCATGAGCGCCTGTCAATCACTTTTTATCTTTGTGGCCAGGACTCATCACTGATTGGCTAGACTGCCAATTAGCTACCAAGCAAGTTCCAAACCTGCCTTCTCTGTCCCTCATGATCAGGCTTACAGACATGCATGACCACACCCAGCTTTTTACATGGATAATGGGGATCCAAACCCCAGTCCTCATGCTGTGTGGCAGGCACTCCGCCAACTGCGTCAACTCCTCAGTCTATATGCTGGTCTCTAAATGCCCCCAAGATACCTGAAATCACTGGTCGTCAGTCTCTCCTGACCCCATTCCTCCAGTGAGTGACCTTGTCCTTTCTGTAGTATGACAACTGGAAACTAATGATTGGTATTGGTTGTCGGATTGACGTGATCTAGAGTCACCTAGGAGGCAAGTCTTCAGGCACAACTATGAGGAATTATGTAGACTGGGTTAGCCTCTGGGCGTGCCCGTGAGGGAGTGTCTTGATTAGGTTACCTGAGGTGGGAAGACATACCCTAATAGTGGGCAGCACCATCCCCTGGGCTTTGGGTCCTGAACTGTATAAAAAGGAGACAGATAGATGAGTATGGCATTTGTCACTGTGTGCTCGACATCACATATAATGAATGCTCAGCTCACTGTGATGGTTTGTACCCTGGAAGTATGAACCAAAATAAATCCTTCCTCAATCCCTTAAGTTGTTTTTGTTGGGGTATTTTTTATCATAGCAACAGGAAAAGCAACCAAAAGAGAAACCAAAACACCAGGATTGGAGCCAGGTTCTGTGTCTCCCCTGCAGCCAAGAGCTTTAAGCCTGCATGGAAATTCATTTGTAGTACTGATTCTTTTCGGTAAACTTTTTCAATTATGTGCATGTGTCTAGGTGTCTATGTGGGGATATGTGCACATGAATGCCATTGGCAGAGGCTAGAAGAGGGTGCTGGATGGAACTGGAGTTAGAGGCGGTTCTGAGCCACTGGCTAATGTATGCTGAAACTGGACACCGTAAGGGTAGCAAGCATTCTTAGCCCCTAAGGAACCTTTCTGGCCCCTATTAACACTGTGTTTATACCTATGGAGAACTAGCTATTGGGATTTCATTAATGGTCCACTGTATCTATTAAACCTGAATGAAAGCTAATTTTCATTACTGATCTTTCTGTTTTGTTTCTGTATCACTGTCTCTTTGTCTATAGTGTGACTTTTCTTCATTCTCTTCATGTGGCCCATGGCAATGGTGACTTTCAGGTCCAGCCACAGGACCCTGGTGGTCATGGCCCCTTGACATGTAGCCAGAATTTGCTCAACTCTTGTGTTTGATCTTGTCATCTATGGCCAGTGGGCCTGTGGTCTCATTTTCTTGTAGTATCCAGGCAGGATTCAGGTACCACAGACAAGGCAGGTTGTGGGCATGCTTCTCCTTTTTAAGAGTTATACAATGAAAGATGGGGAGGAAACTTCCGTGATGCATCAGGTTTGGAGTGTTTGTAATATGAAGGTTTTAAACTCAGATTGGTTGACTCCTGTATTATTCTTTTTATCTTCTATTTGTATTTTCCAAGGAATTGGGACTATTTTTTTAAAGATTTATTTATTTATTATGTATACAGTGTTCTGCTTGCACATATGCTTGCATGTCAGAAGAGGGCGCCAGATCTCATTTCAGATGGTTGTGAGCTGCCACGTGGGTGTTGGGAATTGAACTCAGCACCTCTGGAAGAGCAGCCAGTGCTCTTAACCTCTGAGCCATGGGATGTGGCTATTTTATCTAAATTTCAAGTTTATTGCCATGAAGTTCATAGTCACCTCTATCAGTATCAAACACAGCCCTTAACTCAGAGGGACAGGAGATAGTTTATTCTGGAGCCAAATGTGAGTGACCATGGACTAGGATATAGATTTAGCTTAGCTCAAATTCCATGATCCTCAGTGGAAGCAATTGCATGAAAGATTACTAGTTACAAAACAAAGACAGTCCTAGACTGAGGCGTCAGGCCATGGGTAGGCAGATGACAGACAGCAAAGCAGGGAGAACTCTGCCACAGTTTCAAATGACACCTGATGATATTTTTAGATTTGGATTGATGGAGGCTAGTGGTCTGCTAAGAACATATTTTAAAGGTTTGGTAATCACAAGGATGTTAGGTCAGATACATGTGGGCAACAAATGGCATTCCAAGGACTAAAAATAGCCCAAGATAATTAGGCTCTGGTCTGCAACTTTTTAACTCTTAACTCTCCATATCTCTAAGTTCAGTCATTTGGCTTTGTAGAATCTCTAACACAGGTTCAGTCCCCCCCACCCCTCCTCTCTGTCTTCGGGGAACTTTAACTCACACCTCTTAGTTTTTAAATATCTAAGGAATTCTCCTGCCCTGTTGTTACTTTGTATGCCTTTCATCTTTTTGTAAAAGAAGATTTATTTTTAATTATATCTGTGGGTTGGTATGTACTCATGAGTTCCAGTAGAGGCTAGAGTAGCTGAAGTATCGGGCAGTCATGAGCCATCTGACGTGGGTACTAGGAACCAAACTTAGGTCCTCTCCAAGAGCAGTATGTGCTCTTAACCGCTGAATTATCTCTCTACCCACTTCCCATCTTTTTAATTAACAAATTTCACCAATGAGTTATGAATTTTACCAGTCTTTTAAGCCTTTGGCTTGGTCAGTCTGATTTATTGTATTGAAAATATTTCATTAATGTCCGCCGCCTTTTCTCTAATAGTTTCTTTGAGATTACATTTACTGTGTTCTTCCAGCTTGCTGAGATACATGCTTAAATCATTGTTTTTTGTTTGGTTTTGGTTCCTTAAGACAGTGTCTTATGTCACCTGCCTTGGAACTCCTGTAGCCAAGATTACATTTCAACTCCATATTTTCCAGCAATTCCAACTCCCAAGTGTTGGGATTACAGACGTGTGACACCACACCCAGCTTTGAATTAATGCTTTTAGCCTTTATTTTCTAATAGGTGTTATTTACAACTTGGAACTTCTTTTTTTTAATGATTTCTTTATCTTATGTGTATTGGTGTTCTGTCTGCATGTCTGTCTGTGTGAGTGAAGCGTTAATCTAATTAATCTTTATCAATAAAAAATTGGGAGTCAAATATTGGAGTAAGAACCTGAAAGATCAGAGTACAGGGAACAGCCGCCAGTTCTCCCTACCTCACTGATTCCTCTGACCAAAAGGGGCCCAGATCTTCTCTTGGCCCCGCCTTACTACTTCCTGTCTCCTCTCTGTCTCCAGTCCTCCAAACCTCTCTGGTTAATTTTGGTCAGCTAGTGGCTGGCCCCACCCTCTGACTCCAAGCAAGCTTTATTTGTCAGAACACAATCAAAATATCACACAACATGTGAGAATGTGGAATCCCCGGGAGCCGGAGTTACAGACAGTTGTGAGCTGCCACGCAGGTGCTGGGAATTGAACCCGGGTCCTTTGGAAGAACAGCCATGCCATGTGGGTACTGGGAATTGAACCTGGGTTCTTTGGAAGAGCAGTGCTCTTAACCACTGAGCCATCTCTCCAGCCCTGGGAATTTCTTTGTAGACACAGCTTTAACTATATCACACCAGATTTGAAATTTGGTGTTTTAGTTGTCTTTGGTTAAACAGGTCAAAGACTTTACATCTTGAATTTTTTCCTTACCCACTGGTTATTTAGAAGTACATTTGCTAATCTACACATATTCCGTAGTTTTCTGTTATTTTTTAAGGGTTTTTTTTTTTTTTTTTTTAAGTTTTTCGAGACAGGGTTTCTCTGTGTAGCTTTGCGCCTTTCCTGGAGCTCACTCTGTAGCCACCACCGCCCAGCTGTTTTCTGTTATTTTTATACTGATTTCTGACTTAATTGTTCTGAGGCCAGAAGAATTTTTATGACTTCCAAACCCTTTGAAATTAGCCTAGAATTTCTTTAAGACCAACTTTAATGACTATTCTAGAATAATAATAAATGTGTCAGTCTCTGTGATAGAGTCTGGGCTTTGACAGTAGCTTGGTGTCCTGACCAAGATCTCAGGCTGGCTGTGCTGACTTCCAGACGAGGTTAGGCCCCCTCAGAGACTGACTGCTTGTTCATCAGAGTCACTGATTTAGGACCTCAACGACATTTGCAAAACCCTGTCACATCTGTGGGATGATGCCAATGATTGTGGTTTGATGTCCTGTCACCTTGCTGGTTAGAGTCCAGGGAGGGTGTCCTGCTGGTCATGTGTGTTCCCACTGGCCTCTTTGTTCATTCCGTCCACTGCTGAAAGCCACGCACTAACTCTGTGACTACAGCCTTAATGGTTTCTTCTTGATTGATAACCTCTGCTCCTTGCATTTGGAGGCATTAGTATTTGACCATCTTTACGAACTTGCTCTCCTCACACCCCTTCCTATGCACCCCTGTCCCCTATTCTGGTCTTCACTTTTATAGAGGTCTTTTGCTAGCTCTGGTCAGGGCTCGTCTACACGGAGTCCATCACTCTATACCTTTTTGTGCCCAAGTGGTGTATTTGTAAATATTACTCCCAGTCCGTAGTTTGCCTTTTCATTTTCTTAATGAAGCAGAACGTTTTAATGTTTGTGCTACGTATGCTTGTGTCCACATTCATGTACACATAATACATGTGCAAAGGCCAGAGTTCAACCTTGGGTATCATTCCTCGGGAGTCATCCACCTTGTTTTGAGGCAAGGTCTGTCCCTGGGACTTGGGGCTCACTTGATAGGCTAGACAAGCTGGCCAGCAAGCCCCATGGATCCCCTTGTTTCCATCTTCCCAGTGGAATTGCAAATGCATGGACCCTGAGCATTGCTTTATACGTCAGGGCTGCTCATGGGACTCACGTTCTCATGCTTGCCAGGGAAGCACTTTACCAAGTGAACTACAGCCCCAGCCCCCGAACATTCTCATTTTGACAGTTCCAAACTTACCAAGCCCGACTTTTATTTTCTGTGTGCGCCATCTGAGAATTTTTGCCTAGGTGAGGCTGTGATGCTTTTCCTCCTGCTAGGAGTTTTGTGTGGCTTTCACATGCTTCAGAATGAGTTCTGGGCATCTTGCCAGGTGGCAGATAGGACTTGCCCTTTCTGCATGGACGTACAGTTCTTAGCCACCCCCCCTCAAGTTGCTTTGTGCTTTAGTTGAAGTCCATGTCTCTGGTACCTGTGGATTTAAGATGAAGAGAGCCACAGGAAGATCAAGTAGACAGGATGGGACTGATGTTTCCTGAAGCTCCTTGGGGGGTCCAGAGCACTGCAGGCCCAGGGGCACTGGGGGTCAGAGTAGTCTGGGAGGAATCTGTACATTTCGGGGAAACAGTAGAAATGTACTGTGAGGACTCTATATTTAGCCAGATGTGCTGGCGTATGCCTTTAATCCCAGAACTTGGGAGGCAGAGCCAGGCGGATCTCTGTGAGTTCGAGGTCAGCCTGGTCTACAAAGCAAGTTCCAGGACAGACATAGC
Source organism: Peromyscus melanophrys (assembly GCA_902168415.1). NCBI lineage: Eukaryota > Metazoa > Chordata > Mammalia > Rodentia > Cricetidae > Peromyscus > Peromyscus melanophrys. Next base: position 18,136 of record CABHPR010128835.1, read on the forward strand.
TGTTATGCAGACAAACCCGTCTTGAAAACACACACACACACACACACACACACACACACACACACACACACAGAGAGAGAGAGAGAGAGAGAGAGAGAGAGAGAGAGAGAGAGAGAGA
>CABHPR010128835.1:23818-36195 GCA_902168415.1 Peromyscus melanophrys
TTCCTTCCTTCCTTCCTTCCTTCCTTCCTTCCTTCCTTCCTTCCTTCCTTCCTTCCTTTCTTTCTTTCTTTCTTTCTTTCTTTCTTTCTTTCTTTCTTTCTTTTTTGGTTTTTTGAGACAGGGTTTCTCTGTGTAGTTTTGGTGCCTGTCCTGGATCTCACTGTTTAGATCAGGCTGGCCTTGAACTCACAGAGATCCTCCTGTCTCTGCCTCCCTAGTGCTGGAATTAAAGGCATGTGCCACCACCACCTGGCGCTAATTCCATTTTTATAGCTGGCTGTGCACTTAGTCTAATTTATTCTGCTGTGAGTACCAGAATCTGGGACCTTCCCCTGCTCTGTACAGTGGAAGGAAGCTGCCTCCTAGAAGGTGCTTCCTAGGGATTCTGGGAGGAAGCTTCCTCTGGAACACACTCCCGGGTCCCAGAGCACCACATTCACCTCCAGTCAGCAGATAGCACATCTCTCAGTCCTACATAGATACCAGGATAGGAAGAGTTCAAGTTCATCTTCAGTCCCAAGTGGAGAAAAAAGCAGCTGGCTTCTGGGCAGCAGAAACCCCATGTGGTTGGGGTTGTCCCCATCCCAACACATGTAGCCCTCAGGAGCCATGTAACCTCAGCTAAAATGGAACCTTCAGCCATAATAATCAGAGTACAGTCCACTTCTGTGCCCCCCTCAGCTCTCAACTGTGTCCCAGCACCTCAAAGGAATAGATGTCTGAATGCTGGATGTTGATAAGAGGGCTCTTCTTGCCAGTCCAGGTTGGTAAAGAACGAGATGCCATACCTCCTCTGGACTATCAAAAGGGACGTTGTGGACTATCACAGCCTGACCTGTGACCAGATGCTGAACCACTATGGGAAGACAGCATCGTTCACCACCAAGGTGGATGGGAGGGCCTGGGGCTTAGTCAGAGTGGGTGGGTCATCCCCAACTGGGAGAACCAGAGGGACTGCAGATTTTGGCTCCTCCCCAAAACACCCACCGCCTCCTGTCCCATATGCCCACCTGCACCCCTGTTCTTCCCTCTCTGGGTACTCTCAGTGCCATGGAAGCCCCCTTCCTAGGGAACATGGGTCAAGTCAACCATGGGTCCCCAGTGGAGTTTACTTTGTGTGAGGCTGCCCACTGAGGTTCCCAATGCACTATTCTCTCTGGAGATTGGACTGTGTTTGAACATGAGGAGCCTGCCTTGGTACGTCCAGGCCAACCCCAACACCTTCTTCCCACGTTGCTATGGCCTCTGCACAGAGAGCGAGAAACAGGAATTCCTGGGTGAGTGACCAGCCACTTTCTGAGGCACCACACCACACTTCCCTAGGGCCATGACGACAATCTCTGGTCCACTTAGTAAGGGCCAGCCCAGACATAGGCAATGTTGGCAGTGTGGAAGGAGGCATCTGAGGCTGACAGAAGCTGTAGACCTTAAGTATTCAGATCTTGGCTCTGAGGGAGCACAGGAGGCCTCCAGCAGCACTGGCTCAGAGCATCACCACCGACTTCCAATCTCTGTGTGGACACCCTGCTGCTCAGAGCCTGGGCTCACCTCGAGCCTAGGTCTGCAGAATGCACAGCTATGCTGCTCTGCTTATGTGCTGGGTGAGTGCAAGCAAGACCCCCTCAGTAGAGGAGGGCTACATTCTAGATGGTCTAGATGGGTCTGGTCCAGAGAGACCCCTTAGATACCTCAAAGGGTCCCAGCACTGTAGCAAGGGGACTCCTGGGAATATCCCTCAGGTCTCTGAGGTGTTGTGAGGAAGTAACAACAGAGAATGGAGGAGGAGAAGGGGAGAGCGGTGGCTGGGAGGAGGAGCTGTCGGGACTGGGTGTGGACAGGTGGGTGAACAGCTGGGGGAAAGTATGGAAGCACCTGTTGAAGGTGGCAGGGAGACCCATGTGGCATGCTCTGCTGCCTCTCTGCTCTGGGTGGGCAGTGGGAGCGAGGCCTTGGTGTCCTTCCAGATGACTTTCGGCGCACAGTGGCTTCCAGCATCCTCAAATGGGTAGTCAGCCACCAGAATTACTACTGTAAAATCAAGGGCAAGAGTAAGAAGGAGGAGGCCAAAAACGAAGAGCCCAGCCCCGAAAAAGGTACGTGGCTTTTGCGCCTAATGGGGTGGGGTGTCTGGTCAACAGTACAGGTCTTTCGCTGGTGAGGCGGAGTCTCTCTGGTTGATGGACAGGTTGGGCATTGTTGCTTGGGTGGTCAACCAGGCGTAGAGAAGAGACACTGATGCTTCTGATTCTTCTCTGAGTCTCACGGCCACACAGCAGAGACTTCCGGTTTTAGAATTTTAGTGGTTAGCTTACCAATGATCTCTCTGTGGATCACACCTCCAGTGTCGTATCTAAAGCAGACAACAGAAAGCTCAAGATTCCCCTGCGTTTCTTCTGTTTTTCATCCGAGAGTCTTGTGGCTTCTCATCTTCCAGATAGACTTATTATCCTTTTAGAACTTTCTTGAAGTTGAGATCTGTATCTATATTTGGTTTTGCTTTGTTATTTGTCTTTAAAGATTTATTTTTATTATTTTTAAGTGTGTGTATGGGGTGTGTGTGTGTGTGTGTGTGTGTGTGTGTGTACACGTACATGGGTGCAGGTGCCCACAGAGGCTAGACGTGCTTCTCTGATCTGGAGCTGGAGTTACAGGCAGCTGTGAGTCTCCTGACACAGGTTCTGGTAGCCAAACTCTGGTCCTCTTCAAGAGCAATATAGGCCCTAAACCACTAAGCCATTTTCCAGCACCACCCATCATTACATTCACTTTTTTGCCCCATCGGTGTCCAGCACCATTAGTGGAGCAGACATCTTCACTGCATTGCTTTATTCCTTTGTATTCACGTACGATATTCATATATCTGGTCATATAGTTGACCAGATCTGTGCGTGTCTTCTTCAGGAAGGGGCTCCATTCTATTCCATAGCCCATAATCTCTGTATTCTTACAGCAACACCATACTGTTTCAATTACTGCAGATGTTCGTTAAGTTTTGAGTCCTCCAACTTTGTTCTTCTCCTTTGGTACATAATGAGTAATTTGGTCTTAGACTTTAGAATCCACTTGTCAACATTCTCAAAGTATCTTTCTGTGATTTGTGACCATGCTTAGATGAGGTCAGAGAGAATGGACATTTTCACACTGGGTCTTTCCTGATTGTTTACTTAATAACTCTCTTCAATATCATTTATCAGAGTTTGAAGTTTTCCTCATATAGATCTTATGCTTATTTATTTTTACTTAAATAGATTTATTTTTACTTAAGAATTATATTTTCGCCAGGCGTTGGTGGCGCACGCCTTTAATCCCAGCACTCGGGAGGCAGAGCCAGGCGGATCTCTGTGAGTTCGAGGCCAGCCTGGTCTACAGAGTGAGACCCTGTCAAAACACACACACACACACACACACACACACACACACACACACACACACACTTCATAGGTCTAATGTAAATGGAATTTTTTAAATTTCAAATTCCAGTTGTTCACTACATAGGAAAGTGACAGACTATAGCCATGTATACTTCCAGGACTCTATTAAATCTTTCATATTTTTCTACAAAGATGATCCTATTATCTGTGACTAAAGATAGCCTTGTTTCTTTCCAATCTCTGTTCATTTTATTTCTTTTTCTTGTCTTATTGCATTGTCTACTACAATGCTGAAAATCAGTGGTGAGGAGGTGTCTATAGTGATGTCCTCTCTTGATTCCAATATTAGTAATTTGTGTCTTCTCTCTTTTTCTTAACCTGGCTAGGGATTAGTTCATTGTATTGTTCTTTTCAAAAATCTAGATTAGGGCTTGTCTTAGTTAGGACTTCTGTCTTTTTTTTTTTTAAAGATTTATTTATTTATTATGTATACAGCATGTATGACTGCAGGCCAGAAGAGGGCACCAGATCTCATTAACAGATGGTTGTGAGCCACCATGTGGTTGCTGGGAATTGAACTCAGGACCTCTGGAAGAGCAGTCAGTGCTCTTAACCTCTGAGCCATCTCTCCAGCCCCCAGGACTTCTGTCTTAGTTGGGGTTTCTATTGCTGTAAAGAGACACTATGACCACAGCAACTCTTATAAGTGAAAATATTTAATTGGGGTGCCTCGCTTATAATTTGGAGGTTCAATCCATTATCATCATGGTGGGACATGGTGGCATACAGGCAGACATGGTGCTGGAGAAGTAGCTGAGAGTCCTATATCATACAGGCAACAGGAAGTGGTCTGAGTATCACACTGAGTGAAGCTTGAACATATATGAGATCTTAAAGCCCACCTCCACAGTGATATGCTTCCTCCAACAAGGATATCTACTCCAATAAAGCCACACCTCCTAATAGTGCCATTCCCTTTGGGGGCCATTTTCTTTCAAGCCACCACAGTTTTTGTTGCTATGAAGAGACATCATGACCACTGCGACTCTTTTAAAGGAAAGCATTTCATTGGGACTGGCTTACAGTTCAGAGGTTTAGTCCATGATCTTCATGGTGGTACGCACTGTGGTGTACAGGCAGGCACGGTGCTGGAGAGGTAGCTAAGAGTTCTACATCTGAATCTGAAGGCAGCAGGAAGTAACAGTGCCACATTGGGCCTGGCTTGAGCATCTGAGACCTCAAAGCCTGCTCCTAGAAACACACTTCCTCCAAAAAGGCCACACCTATTCCAACAAGGCCACACCTCCTAACAGTACCACTCCCTATGAGCCTATGAGGGCCATTTTATTTCAAACCACCATAGGGTTCATTAGTTTTTTCTAGTGTTTTCCTGTTTTCACTTTCTACCCTAATTTTATTATTTATTTTCTTCAGTTTACTTTGAGTTTTTCTTTTTCTCACTTTCTGGCTAGATTTCTAATTTTATAAGCAGTCACTGATATAAATATTCTAAACACTGCTCTGGGGCCACCCCACAAATTTTGTAAGTTGTGATTCCATTTTCGTCTAATTGAAGACAGTTTAAATTTTCTTATGTTTTTTTTTTTCTTTACCCTGTGTGTTGTTATTACGACTATTGAGACAGGCCCTCGCTGTATAGCCCTGGCTATCCTGGATCTCACTCTGTAGACCAGCTCTTTTTCTTGATTTCTACTTGTAACCTCATTGTAGTTTTAGAGGGGACATGCTATGATTCAGAGGGGATGTGTCCTTTTGACTGTGTTGACATCCAGTTGACACATGGTGCTGTTGAGTTCTGCTGTCTTTCCCTAGTCTCTACCTGCTGCCTTTTTCCTTCCCCCACTTCCCAGCCTATCCTTGAACTCATCTAGATCTGACTGCTTGTTCCTTCTCTCTCCTTCTTTAAATTTTTCCTTTTCTCTGTAGTGTTGTGGGTTAACCCCAGGGCCTCACATATACTGGGCAAGTATCTGACCACTTACAGCCCAGGCCCTCATGCAATGTTGAGACAGAATCTTAGTTACTTGGGCTGATCTTGAGCTCCCTCTGTAACCAGGCAAGCCTTAGACTTGTGATCAGTCCACCTCGGCCCCTTGTGTAGCTGAGATGGCAGGCCTGAGCCACAGGCCCCTCCGGACCTGCCCATTTCTGACATAGGGGTATTGAAGTCTTTCTATGGCTGTGGTCTATTTCAGTTTGTCTTTTAAGCTGCGTCAGCTTTTTGCTTCTTTGAAGCTCTGTTATTAGGTATATGTGTATTAGTTATTGTTACATGTTTCTGGGGAACTGACTCTATTTCATCGTATAAAGCTCCTTTTAGCCCTGATCATTCCCCTTGCTCTGTAGTCTGCTTTGCCTGATGATAACACAGCTTTTTGACTTTTCTTTTGATTGATGTTAGCATATCTAATATAATCTCTCCCATATCTTTATTTTTAATCTAAGGTAGCTTTGTTTTCATGGAAGTTTCTTAGAGAAAATAGTTGTGTCTTGTTTAATCTACCCTGGCCATCTTTTAACTGGTGTGTGTAGGCCATCAGTGTTGAAGATGATCATTGATGGATTTGGATTGACAGCTGCCATGGTTGCTGTTTTCTCTGCATTTGTTTCTCTCTCTCTCTCTCTCTCTCTCTCTCTCTCTCTCTCTCTCTCTCTTTCTCTCTCTCTCCCCTCCCCCCTCTCTAATTTTGGGGACATTGGTTTTTGTCTTTGACCTCACTTCTTTGGAAGATCAGGAGCTGTTCGTTGTTTAGCTCAACTTTTGACTTAAAAGAGTACAGACAGTCACACCTCCCACACATTGAAGCCAGAAGTGCCACATTGGCTTTTAAATGGTTGGTTTACCGTCTGTGAATTTCACATGCCCATTGTACTCTCTGAAACTGCCACATAAACTTACTGTCCTTGCTTTGCAACATGCTCAGGGAGCCTGTGCCCATCACAACACTCCCCAGTGCCGTGTCTCTACCAGCACTGTGCCTGGAGCCCCCCTAGCCATTCCACATCTGTGCTGCAATCTTGCTACCTCCCCGGGCGACCTAGCCAGGAAGGGGTCTCAGCCTGCTGGCCACATTCTTGAGGCCACTTGCAGGCTGTATTTCCTGAGACTCAACAGTGGTCCCGAATCATGGGATTGAGAAGGGGTGAGACATGGCATAAGGGTTCAGGTGCCAGGACCCACCAATGCCCCCAGTGCATGTGGTGCAGGAGGCCCTGTAGCAATAGGAATTGGCCATCATAGCAGCTCAAAGTGCTCACAGGCGTCAGAGCAGCACAGGTCTGGTCACAGAGTGTGTGAGCAGAAGGCGCGCTTTTTGTGACACTTGAAAAGTGCTGTCTCCTCTCACTGACATCCAAGTCCAGTTTCAGAGTGCGAGCTCCTGGTGGCAGGAGCAATGATGTTGTACAGTGGGTTGGACAAGACCCTCCCAAGGGAGAGGTGGTAGGAATGGGAGGCAGCCTCTGTGCCCTGGGCGGGGGGTTACGCTCGGTGCCTGTGCTCTGAATTCCAGATCCTGATAATACTGACCTCAAGTTCCAAGGCCTCTCAGGACAGCTTGTGGACACAGCCTGCAAGGTGTGCCAGGCTTACCTGGGCCAGCTGGAGCATGAGGACATCGATGCATCGGAGACCAGCACTGATGCCTTGTCTGAGGAAGAGTGGAATGATCTGACCAAGCAGTACTACTTACTGGTTCAGTAAGATGCTACCCCACTGCCTTGACTCCAGAGGTGTCCCTGTGTGCACACACTGGGATACGTGTCTGGGTGCTGGAGCACCTGTTTGGGTGTTGAAGGCACTTGCCTTGATGTGGGGATGTTTATCAGGAGTCTGGGCATCTTGTCTAGATACTGGGGTGCTTTACTACCTTCTGAAGCACCTATCTGAGGTTGGGATGCCTCCTAAGTCTTGGAGTACCTTCTGATGTTAGAGCACCTGCCCTGGGTATCCTGGGTGCCTACTGGCTGCTGGGATACCAAAACCTTCTGTTATTTGTTTAAAAATATGACACCTCCTGTGGGTGTCTTTTGGGGATACCATCTCATTTTGTGCCTTCCCAGTTCCTTTCATGCTTGATCTCACTTGGACCCACAATATCCCTGGTAAGTTTGTCCTGCTCAGGGCCTGGCAGGCTCTGATGAGTGATGACGGGCAGAAGTGCTTCCCAGGCCTTCAGACTGCCCAGGATGCTGGTCACCCCTCAGCACCAAGGCCCACATAATGATGCTACTTCCCTACTTTCCTCGGCCTCCCACCCCCTGTGGTGACCACCAGACACTCTAGGGGGACAAAATCAGGGGGCAATGCTTGCTTCAAGGGTCTGTGGTAACTCCCACATACTGTCCCGGGTATTTTCACCCTTTGGCCTGTCCTTCTCTCCATTTGATTATCCATCTTTTTCCTCTTCTTCTCTTCTCCCCTCTCCTCACCTCTCCTCTCCCTTCCTCTCCTCTCCTTTCTCCTCTCTTTTCTGTTGACTTATGCCTGTAAGCCCAGCACTCAGGAGGCTGAAGCAGGAAGGGCTTGAGATGGGAAAGACTAGGATATGCACTGAGTCTGGGGCCAGCATGGGGTATATATAGCAAGACTCCCTTTATTTTTTTAAGCCCAACCTAAAAGTTACAATATAGGTTTTTTGTGGGGTTTTTTTTTTTTTTTTTTTTTTTGGTTTTTCAAGACAGGGTTTCTCTGTGTAGCTTTGCGCCTTTCCTGGAACTCGCTTTGGAGACCAGGCTGGCCTCGAACTCACAGAGATCCGCCTGCCTCTGCCTCCCGAGTGCTGGGATTAAAGACGTGCACCACCACCACCGCCCGGGAGGGTTTTTTTTTTTTTTTAAGACAGGGTCTAGCATGAGTCACTGCACCCAAAACCTTCTTTATGTTTTATGTCTCATTACTCATCTTTAATTAGCATTTTCACTGTTTCCCAAACAAATCACGACAGTGTGGCCTGTCTTACTTCCCCCCATTCCTGACACTTCTTGTCATTCATTTCTGTCTATCTTCGTTTAATTGACTTCTTTATGTGAATGTATGTGTGTGCCTGAATGAGTATTCATTCAGGTGCATCAGGTGCCCACAGAATCCCTAGACCTGGAGTTCCAGGTGATTGTGAGCCACCTGATGTGGGTGCTAAGAACTAAATCTGGGTCCTCTACAAGAGCAGTAAGTGCTCTTAACCTCTGAGCCATCTCTCCATCTTCTCTCTGCTTTTAAAGGGCCCGTGACATGCTTGCTGTTGCTTTGAAATCAGTTGCTTTCATTTTTTTTGTACATCAGTCATTTTGTTGTTCACAAAAAAATCTCTTAATATATTTTCTAGTAATGACCTGTGGTAGGAAACTTCCTCCATTTTTTTTTTACTCTCAAAAAGATTAAAATTTTTCATTTTTGAGAGATATTTTTCTCCAGGATAGAATTCTCAGTTTGCTGTTGGAATGCTATTCTATCATATTCTGGCTCATGCTGTTTTGACTAGAAGTTTCCTGCTGGAATCTTAGTCCTTCTGGAGGGAAGTAGTATCCTTTTCTCTGGCTGCCTTAAGATTTTTGTCTTTGGTTTTATTAGTTTCAGTAAGAAATATTTGTTATTTTTGTAGGAATACTTTTCTTTGAATTTATCCTTGTTTGAGTTTGTGCAGCATCCGTTAACCATGGGTTGACATTTTTTCCCCAAATTCAGACTCTGATCATTATTTCTACATCTGTTGCTTCTGCTTCATTCTCTCTGTCTTCCCTTCCTGGGACTCACAAGTGCATGTGTGTTACGCTGTGTCCCATGTGTCTGTTACCTGGTCTTTTTCTTCATGGTTGTCAGGAGAGTCCTCCTGATATATGTGTCTGCTCCTGGCTATGTGCTGTGTACCATTGGTCTCTCTAACTAACACTAGTGCACGTTCACGACTCCATCCATCCAAGCAGACACATGCTCTGTTTACTCTCCTTTTCAGGCGTTATCCTCATTCTCCCCCATATGAGCTGTTCTAGACATAGTTCCTTCCTAATCAAGTTGGCTGTATCTTTATATTTACTAGACACTAACAATTAACAGGAAAACAGTTGATAAAATGCTTAAGAACTGTGTTTCTCAAAAAAGCGTTGTAAAGAGGATGGAAGCAGAAGCTGCAAACTAGAGACAGATCCATTGTCCACACATCCAACAGAGGTTCCCATTTAGAAGCTACCGAGTTAGCTATGATAAGCGAGAGAAGAGAAATTAACCAAACTAAATGCTCCGATGGTGGAGCGCTTCTCTATCCAATGTGCAGCCCTGGGTTCCATCTCCAGCACCACAGACACTGAAAGTGGTGGCCCGTGCCTGTAGCCCCAAGCACTCAGAAGTTCAAGATTATCCTTAGGCTCACAGCAAGTTCAAAGCTACCCTGGGCTCCATGAGACCCAGTCTCAAGAAAGAAAAAAAAAAAACGAACAGACAAAACAGTTCATTGGACCAAACACTTCATGAAAAACAAACCCAGCTGTCTAATCAGACTAGATAAGTGCCCGGTATCAGAGCTCATCAGAACAACAGTAAACTCTTGGTAGTAGCTCCTATCATTCCAGAAGGACCTTGAACTCAAAGCCAGCCTGTGCTGTATACAAGACCATCTCAAAAGCTGAAAAAGGAAAAAGAAGCAACAAAAAACACCCACAATGGGACACCTCTGCACACGAGAATGGCCGGATTAAAGACTCAAAACACCAAGTGCTGGCCCAAGTCAGCAGCTCTAATGGAGTGCTGATGTGAATGCCATGCAAAGCATTTTGGAAAAGCAAGAATTATATGACCTATGATGCAGCTCTTCCATCCCCGGAGAAATGGAAGCACCAGCCTCAGAAAGACTCAGCCCAGACCCGGCAGACCTAGTCATGTTGGAGCAGGGGCTGCAAATGGCACAGCCATGGACCAGTCTCCCAGCTGTGAGGCTAAAAGACACCCCTCTGGAGAGGGAGGGGATGTGGGGGGTCAGAGAAAGAGAGAGAGTGTAGGTCCCCTGTCCCTGGTTGTGAAGTTCAAGAAAGGCAGAGGCCGTCCCTGTGGTAGAACGTGAGAATGATAACTAGCTACCGTCAACTGGGACGTAATACTGGAGAACTTTCTGAGCAGTCCATGCTGTATGTATCTCGAATGAGCAAAAATGATCAAACTTCGCTTTTTCTGTTAGGGCTTTCTATACTCTATACTCGGCCACATTTTCTTAAACCTCTACAAAAAAAAAAAAAAAAAAAAAAAAAGAACCCGAGGCTTCACCACTGGGTGGCAGCATTGGGCTCCAGTGTGGTGTGGCGTGACCCTGTCAGGTGAGCAGGTTCTCTGGTGCTTTGCAGTGACTGTCCCCTGATATGCACTATAGCCCGCTCAGAGTCTGGGGGGTGGGGAGTGGGGATGGTCCTTGTTAAGACTGACAGGTTCCCACATGAGTGTTCATGTGTCAGGACCCAGAAGGTCAAGTCGGCTACACTTCACAGGATCTGCAGGGACCCTGTCTGTTTCTCGGTCAGCATGAATATGTCCAGAATCTGATCATTTTTCAAACGGGCCAGTCTCCTGCTCTGTTCTCGGTGATCTCCTAACTTTTACATCCTCTCATTATGTAACAGAGGTAACATAATGTGGGTAACATGGCGTGGTATTTTTGTTTTGGTTTGGTTTGGTTTTGGTTTTTCGAGACAGGGTTTCTCTGTGTAGTTTCGGTGCTTGTCCTGGATCTTGCTTTGTAGACCAGGCTGGCCTCGAACTCACAGAGATCCGCCTGGTTCTGCCTCCTGAGTGCTGGGATTAAAGGCGTGCGCCACCGCTGCCCAGCCATGGTATGGTATTGCGTGAGTCCAGTGCTGACTCACCTTCAGGGGTGGCTTCCAGGGCCCGGGTTCCAGTGTCCTGCAGACGTCATAGGCAGTTCCTTCCCACTGAACAGCAAAGCACTTGTCTTTCTGATCCGCAGTGGTGAAAGCATCCATGCCATCAGGTGCTTGCTGATAACACCATCGCACTAGTCTGGCCCATGCTTTTGGACCAGATGGTGTTATAGGGGCACTGGGGGTTGTCTATACCAGTTTGCACCATGTACTGATTATGGCAGAGCTGTCCTGTCATTATGGAGTTGGTCAACACGTAACATCTGCAGAGTAGAGCAGGGGAGTGGGCTCTGCTTGATATCTGGCCAGTGAGGGCATGACCACTTCATCACATGCCAGTCTGATCCCTGCACCCAGGGGTGGAAACCTACACCAGTAGGACTCTTGTTCTCTTGAAACTCCAACTCCATTATTCACTCTTTCCTAGACGCCGCCCTCCTTCCCCAGCAGGTAGACAGAATATACATGTCTCTTGTCCCCAACCCTTGCTCCCACCTCTAGGGCTGCAGCCAGAATTGTGGCTCAGCAGCAGCCACGGGACAGTATGCAGGGAGCCTGCACTGAACACTCCTCACTGTGCCTGGGTCTGCCCACATAAGGAGGCTCCCACAGAACCTGAGAGGGGCTGTGGGTGTTGTGGTGGCCGTTTCTCTCCCAGGTGCCAGTAGTGCGCCCTCACATTCTGAAAGCTGCTCAGACATTTCTACCGCTCCCTGTTCTTACTCCCTGAGATTATGATGGCTTTCCCTGAGATTATGATGGCTTTCTGAGCTAGGCCTTTTCCTACGAGTCTAAAGTCACCAACAAGGGCATGGGATTAGGTTGACAGTCCAGGTCACAGGACCATAAGCTGGCTGCTAATGTGGGACAGGTAAGTCTGCATGGCAGTTTGGCTTCCTTTATAAGGACCTTTCTGGCAACAACAGTGAAGGCAGTGTCTTGGCACAGGGACCCACCCATTTCTGGTTTTCCTTTGGTATAGGATTGGTGTCCTTGTCTGTACAGGCAGTACAGGTCCATGTGTCAGGGTTCTTTTTCTTTCTTTCTTTTTTTCTTTTCTTTTATTTTCTTTTCTTCTCTTCTCTTCTCTCTCCCTTTCTTCCTTCCTTCCTTCCTTCCTTCCTT
>CABHPR010128836.1:9407-25213 GCA_902168415.1 Peromyscus melanophrys
ACACACACACACACACACACACACACACACACACACACACACACACACACATACACTCTGAGTACTAAAACCGTGTAACAGTTCACCCAGGAGTGAGAGCAGGAGCATTCCTAACAGTGAAGCAATGTTAGCCAGGAGGCTAAAAAGGAGGATCTAAGTCATCCCGGATCCCTCTCATTCATGTGCCCCCCTCTTACTCTGGTATTGCTCCTTCCAGACGTGCACCCACAGCTACCTTCCATGACAGTAAGCACAACATTGTGCACGTGCATTTTGATGCAACCAGGGGATGGTTACTGACTTCTGGAACTGACAAAGTGATTAAGGTAAGATGCCCTCTTGTTAAGCTTGCTATTGCGGGCCTTGTATACAGACAGGAAGATCTGTGAGGCTGTCTGTGTTCAGGTTATCCACGGAAGTGAGCATTGTCAAGAGCCCACGGCACTCATCACTCTGATTCTGATTTGCAGCATAATTTACTTAGGATATGATCTTTAAAAACCAATGCTAGGAACCTATGGAAATTGTTCAGCTGATAAAGTGCTTGCAAGGACCTGAGCATTAAAAAAAAAGTAGGCATTATGACAATGCTTTTAATCAGAGAGCTGGGGAGGCGGAATAGGTGTCTCCCAGAGGACTAGCCTAGCAGCCTAGCTTAGTCAGCGAGCCATGGGTCTCAGTGAGAGATGCTGTCTCAAAAGACAAGGGGGTGGCTCCTGAGGAGTGATGATTGAGGTTGTCCCATAACTTTCACACACACTAGACAGTAAGTCGCGTGTGCAGAAGTCACAAGCGTAACGTGAGTGACAATAGCCGGGATTCACAGGGGGAGGAGAGCTGCTCGGGAAGCTCCAGGAAGCAGGTGGTCCTGAACTGAGTGCAGGTTGGAGGGCAGACCTGGAATCCGTCACCAAGTCGCACAGAAGCTTTTTCCTGCTGAGATGAATTGCTCCAAGAGTGTTTGTCCAAGACTCTGAAGCCCCATGGATTCACGGCCATAGCAGAGGCCCAGGACAGAGGGCCAACTCTGTCATCCTGTCCTGCTTTCGAGGCAGCAACAGGGTGAAGTTGTTAGAAGTGACTTCAAGCTCTGAGGCCTTGGCCTTTCCTTTTTGATGTCTTAGAGAATTGTTTGGAAGGCCATCTGGGAAGTTTATGGGAAGATACCAGGGATGTGCTGGCTCCTCTCCTTAGTGCATCTGATCTGCCTTTATGTTCCTTAGCTGGAGCGACATGTAACTACCCTCATGTAGAAGTCAGGCTAGTGCTGTGTGCTGTGGGCTGTGTGCTGTGTGCTGTGGGCTAACTGGGAAAAGACAAAAGCCCACTTTGAATTGAGGCCGTTCTAAGCATTGTTCATCCTCAGTACAGTTTGATCTTAATTCATCCTTGGCATTTTCTCTTTTTTGCAGTTGTGGGATATGACCCCAGTAGTGTCCTGATGTCTCTCCCGGGGACTAGAAGATAGTTTTCACTAAAGAGACACTTGTTTGAGCCCAAATCATTACAGGAGAAGCAAAGTACACATATGAGCAGGAAGAGAGACTCCTGAAGGAGGCTCAGAGTGGATGTGTAGCCTCCCTGTCCTGTTGCAGTGAACCAGTGGGAGAGCACTCCCGTGACTCTTCAGTTGCCCTTACAACATAAAAGAAGATATTTTTTTATCAAATGGTTTATACCACCTGGCTGTGCTGCATTGTTTTGAGTCTATTGGAAAATCTGTGTGGGATGTTTAAGCTTCTGTGTTTCAGCCTCCATTGTTCTCGTTGCTTTCTGTGTCAGGGAAAACAAAACAAAACAAAACAAAAAACAAGGGAGAGAACTATCTGTTGAAGGTATTGTGTCGTGTACAACATTTTCTTCACCTCTGCGTGTCCCAGAGAGAGCCTTTCTCTGCCCTTCCTTCACCAGCCACACTTGCCTCTCGCCAGAGTGGACGGTTCCGGTTTGTTCCGGTGTTCTGCTTTCGTGGCCAGACAGGAGTTGGAAAACCATGCATGTCCGGCGAGGGCCTCTTGAGTCACCTGTGGGGAGCAATGTTGTCAGAAGTGCTTCTGCTTCAGCGTCGTCCCCCTTAGGAGTGCTTCCAGAAACCGCTGTCCACTGTCAGCCCCGGCACCGGTCACGTGACTCAGCCTCGCCCTGCAGTGCCTGTGTCTTTCTGAATTCAGTGAGGGCTGCTTGAGCCTTTTGCATTTTGGACTTTGGGGATTTTGTTTTTTTGATTTTTTTTTTTGTAGCTTCCCTTTATTCATAACATGAAAGACAAACAGAAATATCCACACTCCAGAAGTAAGTGTCGTGAAGGTGCATCTTTCTACATGGTATTGCCTCTGAATGTGAACGTTTATTACTTTAAGATTAGAATCCTGCTCTCTTCACCATCCATATTTAGTTTCCCCTTTAAAACCAGGTATTTAAGCATCTTTATGATAATGTATACTTTCTATGAAGCCAGCATGTGATCTAAACAGAGGTACTAAGAAGCAAACAGTATTCTCCTAAGGAAATCAGTCCATCTTGCTAAGGTACAGTAAGGACTCACTTCGGGATGTCAAGGTACATTAAAGTAGTAGCAAGCCTGTGCCTGGAAACTGGCCCGTCCAAGCACATCACACATGCTCACCCGTCAGGAATACCAGTGAGGTTGCCAGGTCAAAGGCTCGTGGGTAAACAGGCTGATTGCTTGCCCTGACTCTCCATGTCACGGTATCTTCTTCACTTCTGACTTAACAGGTGTTTCCTGTCAGGAAGTACTTAAATGAAATTACAGTCCTGTTTTAGAAAGGCAGTTTCTCCATTGTCATTCTTGCTTCTCTTTCTGGAGGAGGCAGTAGTAGCCATTCTTGGGTACTACCCTTAGCACTAACAACCCAGAGTGCTTCCTAGGACAAGGGGTCCGGAACCACTTCTGCTGGCTGGCACTGGGAAGCAGGGCTGGTGTACACCTCCCAGAGCCATGCCCCTTGCAGCTATGATGTGAGAGCAGAACGCTGCACACACTCCAGGAAGTCATCGCCACTGTGGTTTAACGGTCTGTTCCATGAAATGCCATCTAGGTTCAGTCAGGCCACCATAACTGGTTTGGGTCTTCTCTGCATGATCACTCCATCACAGAGCTTTGCAAAGGGAATCAGAGCTAAAATACTCAAATATCGATGGAAGAGTTGATTGCTAGAGTCTACAGCCACTTGGCAAGTTGTAGAGAACTGTATATTGGAAATCAGTAATAGAAGTGAGTCTCTTGGAACTGGAGCATGATTGCATATGGAGAGGGAATACAGTATTAGGAAAGTAAAGGCCCAGGCACCCAGCAAACCTGTGTGGATTTCCACTTATGTTTATAGATGAATTCAGACTCCTGGGAAATGGATTACCTTCGTTAGAACACTTTTTACACTGTTGGATGGCCCTCCACACCTCTCTAGTCACCTCCAGCTACAGCCCATCCCGAAGAGTCCCCAGAGGTTGAAACGTCACAGTGATGAAAATCGTGGTTGTACACCCCAGATAACCAAGGTTTCCACTGCTCTGCCCTTTCCTCTTAGGCAGGTGGCTGCTGAATTCGTTGAGAAGAGTGTATCAGAAGAACTATGTATGCACATAATAATGCACTGTGAATGCCTGTGTTTGCCTGGTGTTCTTAACCCATAGAGAAAAGCTTGCTGGTGCTGATAGAATTCCAAGCATTCTCTGAAAAAGAAGGCTTCATCCATCAGGCATGAGCGCTGGCTCGGCGCTTGGCTTGTCTCTCCTCTGAGTCAAAAATCACAGATCTGTCATCCTGTTTGCTTTGCACTTTGCTTTTTTTTTTTTTTTTTTTTTTCTCTGCTGTGGAAACCTCAGCTCTGGTGATGGTAGTGAGTATAGCCATGCTGGGAAGCAGGGAGACCGTGTGTGCACGGAGTTTGTTCCTAGTTGGTGGATGAAAAACATCTCACTGCTAGTTTCTCCAAAGGAAAGCATTAACAGAGCCACCCGGGTGTGTCTCCACCTTAGCAAAAAATGGTTTTAGAAATAACTACTTGGGATTTTGTGTCATTTTATAGAAGCCCAGTCAACATAATGTGTTTCTCGTTTAATTGTTTGAATTATTCATGAAATTACAACATTGAAAGGGAATCTTGAGATCTCCTAGCTTAGTCACACCAGGCAGTTAGATAGAGCTGAGGTGTAAACAAGAGAATCTCCAAGAACATTCAAGAGCAATGGCTTTTGATATTACCAACAGCACGGTGAGTAGGCACACCTACTCTGGAATCAGCTTTGATACTGTTTTGAGCAAATTTGACGTAACTTTTGGTGCCTGCCTGTGGTTCCGAGTGGTACATGTTCTCCCAAAGGTGGAAGTCCCATTTATCTGTATGTCAACAAGCCCTGTATGTCATACCACACCAACCACCCCAGGGACAAAGTTGAATCACACATTCAGGGCCCTAGACTTCCCACTGCCCTGCTGGCTAAGGGCTGCTCCACTGAGTCCAGGCTAACAACGTCCGTCCTTGTGAGACACCGCCTTCTTAGCATTTCAGAGTCATATTTTAAAAGTATACTGTATTTTTGTTTAACATCAATCCTTTAAAAGCTTGAATTTTAACTTTAAAGCAAAAGAATAGCTCTGAACTATGTGTCACAGCTAGTACACAGAAATACTCACTTGACGGGGCCTTTGGTTTTGCTTTTTCATAGCATTTAAATATATATATATATATATATGTATTTGTATATGAGTGAGCTTATTCACTAAGATTTATATTTTAAAGCAAAAAAAAAAAACATTTTTCCAAAGTGCTCATATTTTTTTTTCCTTTAAAATACTGTTGTTAACTTTTTGCTGGTATAAAGGTAGATACTCAATACCTTGATGAAATGACACTTAAGTTCATCGGTTTGCCTCTTTTTCGGGCTGTAAGGCCCTATCAGGAATGCCTGTGTGCTCCTGTAAACTGTAGCTCAGCTTGACAGCCAAGCACTACACAGCAGCCTTGCGGGGTTTGGGTCTGAATTTTCACCTTTTGACCCTGGGTTCCCACCAAGAAGCCTCGAGGCTGACACAGAAGGCAGTGTGTGCTGTTGGACTTCCCAGGCCAGAGCCTGTCGTCAAAGGAGATCAGATCTCTGAGTGAGGCGTGAATGCTGCCGGAGTGCTTACGGTCCCTTCGAGACTTGACTCTGACTCTGAGTGTTGCTTTTCACGGGACTAACCCTGACTGTCACCAGTCACAGAGGCAGCCTCACTCAGGCATATGAAAACACTGTCAGACCAGGGCAGTTGCTTTCTGGCCTTTGCCAACTAGGACCTAGTCGGTGTGGTTTTAGAAAAAATGGTGAACTTAATTGTTAGTACTATTTCATTTAAAAGATACCTCCAAGTGTTCACCTTTAGGGGTTGAGAGGATCTGACTAGGGAGACAAAGGATTTAGGAAATTCAGATTGGTTCAAAAGGTAGGTTTCAAATCTGATTTAAATATTTACGTTTTTTGTTTTGTTTTGTTTTTCTTGGTTCTTTGGGATCCATGAGAGGGTGATTTTTTTTTTAAAAGGGAAAGCAGTTTGAGCTCTTTGCTTCTGTATACTTCTTATCATTTCGATGGGTATGCAGCCTTTTCATGCAGAGCATATGCCAATGTGAAGTATGGACCAAAACACTCACATCACCATTGCCACTGTTCTGTGTGTGCTTGAGATTTATGCCATTTGCCTTGCATTTCAAGTGGTGTTTCAAGGTATTGTCATTTGGGGAGGGAAAAAGTCTTCTGTGACAAGTACAAAAGAAACTGTTACTAACTGGACAGCGGGGAAGGTACTAACTAACCCCTCAGCCGCGCCTGCCCATTGCTGCACCGTAACCAGGGCTTGGCTTCTTCCCGCTGCACACACAGCTGCCACCTGGGCCCACATCTGGATGTGGCTGCCATAGGTCTGTTACTTTATGGTTATCTTTTTTTTCCAGAAAAATCAGGAATTAGGTTACTCAAGGGCTCAGCTAAGCATGCTCTAGAGCCTGAAGCTAGAGAAGCTAGACCGGGTCTCTCCACAGTGGTTCTAGCCAACCCCCCTCTGGCAATTGCTGGGCTCTGTGCCACTGGATTCCACCAACCAGACCCACTACTCTTGATCCTGACCTCCTAAATGTGATGAGGTGGTTCTGAGTGAGACTGTTCTGTGATATTCAGATGACTGTATCCGGTGCAAATGCTGCTCGGCACTGTGAATGTTTCTCTCTCCTTGTTTACCCTGTATGCCCCCAGCCTCTCATGTATGTGCAACCTATTCAATGTACGGCTCCCAGAGCAGTGGCCTCTGTGGCTTAGAATAAATGGCCAAACACCTGCCTACCATCTTGGTCCCATCATTGTCATTTGTAACTATAAACCTAGCAACTGTTGATGGTTCTGACCCATCAAGGAGGGATGGGGAAGTTTCCAGATCACTCTACACCTGGCTATGTGTGGACCTCAAGAAGAGTTACCATCTTAGGTTAGCCATTGTTGGCCAGCCTGAGCTCAGCAAGTGGGCTGCAGCTATGTGCTTCTCTTTAATGTAGGGTGCATTTTCTGTGCACAGTAGAGTTTCCAAGTAAAGACCAAGAACTTGAGGGTAAATAGAGTCAGGAACCTCACTGACCCTTGAGGTAAACAGAGTCAGGAACCTCATTGAAAACCCTTGAGGTAAATAGAGTTAGGAACCTCAACAAAAACTCTTGAGGTCCATTTTATGGAGAAGAAAATAGGTACTAAGAAATAAGGGACCCCTGTGAGGAAGAGCTAGGGAGGGGTGTGGCTGGGTAGCCTGAGTACTCCAAAGCTCCTGTCCCTGTCCTTCCTGACAGTGCCGCCCAAGCCCAGCCCAGCAGGAAGCACAGGTTTCCTCCCACGGGAAGGAATGAGGCAGTAGACAGATGGCTTCAGCTGCGCCCCTCCTGCTAGTCTGGCACATACCCTCCAAGCAGGCTCATACAGAGAAGTCCCTTCCTCGGTGTTCCCTAGCAGTCCATCAGCATGGGAATGTCTCCAGCTGCCTGGAGCAACATAGCTGGGTTTAGAGGCTCGTTCAGTTTACCTTGACCACCAAGAACATGTACAGGCAGATTCAAAACACATTGGCTGGTTTTATACCAACTCTGAAGTTACCAAGAGAAGCTGAATGCAGAGGTTTGGGTTGTTGTTATTTTTGTTTTTTTAAGTGTATCACCCAAAGGCCAGGTGATCCTCAAAGCTTTACAGCCAGGCCTTATTTAAATTGCTGCTGAAAGTGTGGATTGTCTTCCAGAGACATGCACAGTCAAACAGTATACAGCCTTCTGTCCGGGCGCAAAAGCAGCTGTCCAGGGGTTAGCCTGTGGGCTCGGGAGTCCCCTCACACTCGGGGTTAGTGAGTCTTACACTTCGATATCTTAGAAAATCAAATAAACGAGAAACATGAAAGGCCCTGGTGCCTCAGTGCTTTGGTGGCACCCCTGGGAAAGGAGCCTCTTTTTCAGGCCTCTAGTTCACAGCGCTGGCGTTTCCTTGGTTGCTCTTGGTCCCATTGGTGTGGCCTGGCCTAGTTCAGTCCCATTTGAGAATTTCCGTGAACTCCTCTTCCATCGGCCAGAACAAGGTAGGTTTAGGGACCAGCAGATAGCAGCTCGGGCCGGGTGGTATGAGAGGGACATTTGGAGACTGTTCCATTGTCCTAGAACCCAGAGGGCACCAAAGAAAAGAGACTGGCTTGTGCCTGAGGCCATGTTCTCTTCAGCCCCATCTCACCCTGCCGCAGTAGGAACACAAAACCTGAACAGTGAGAGCTGAACAGGAACAAGGTCGGTCACTGCCCTTGAGCTCCTGTTTTGGCCAGGTGCTGCTCCCACGGGACTTGGTAAGCTTCCCAGACATCCACCACCAAGGTAGGACCAGGGGCAGCTCACGTGTTCAGAGGACGCATCAAGTTCATCAAGATAAATGAGAAAGGGGTTAAGATTAAGGCTCAATCACTTCCAAAAACTCAGCCAGAACAGCTGAAGGAATCGCCTCACTAGGGGTTCTAGGTACAATCAGAACAGAGGAGAAAGTCCCATCGCCAGGTGTCATGGCCAGGAGGGCACACCATTAAGGCCAAATTGCTGTCTCAGCCATGCGTCACCTGTTTCATTACCAAGAAGGAAGACAATGAAGAAATCAACCACTGGGCAATGAGGTTCCTACAAGTGGTGGGCCAAGGGAGTGTCTGTCCCTCAGCCTGGCAGGGAACCCTGACATCTCACCTGGGAGGAGGAGGTGAGCTAGAGTGTGTGTCTGCAAAGGAAGGGATTTTGTATGGTTTGACTTCTTAATGCCAAAAATAGCAAATAAATAAAGTGGGACCAGAAAGTGTTCTCTATTTCAGTTCATCTAAACTGTTCAGAACTGATTCCAGAAAGCCTTTCTCTGAAGGCCTTAAGTGTGGCTGAGCTGAAAATGCTGAATGTCAGGGCTGGGAGTGTGTTGGGTCCCTGTGTCCCCCAGGTTTCTGGGCACCTGCACCTGGATCAGCCCATGCCTGAAAGATCTCCCCTCTTTCTGCAGCTGCCAGTGACTTGCCCATGCTCCCCAAGTAACTCCAATAAATTCATCGGCTTCCCACCCTAGGCTCCTACATTAACATCCCTCCCTAATGTCCTAGGCTCTCTCAGATCCTAGCTGTGGACTTCGTGAACTGTTGGTATTTGCTTCTTTTTAGAAAGGACTCCCTCATCTCCCCTGCATCTCAGCATACCTAGCTCCGAAGCTAGAGGCAGCACCCACCTGGTGTCTGCCCTGCCTGTCCCTGTCGGCACTGGTACCCCCCCTGCATCTCAGCATACCTAGCTCCGAAGCTAGAGGCAGCACCCACCTGGTGTCTGCCCTGCCTGTCCCTGTCGGCACTGGTACCCTTAGCACTCTAGATGCACAAGGGATCCCACAGCACTCTCTCTGCCAGCACTGTTCCCATCAGACCCCAGAGCACTGTCTCCAAGTGGAAGGTATTGGGGAACAAAACAGAGCCCTCAAGAAGCCAAGGAGCAGAAGAGAAGCTGGGGGGTGGGGGCCCACAGAGGTCTCAGGATTTTAGGATTTTAGAGAAAGTTCATCTAATCCAAGACAGGCCTCATTTTCTACATTACAGATAAAAGAAAAACATTTCTTATGGAAAACTTAAGCTGTATTGAGCTTTTAAAAAGAAATCTGAAACTTTCTACTGGGCTTCTCAGACCACAGGTGACCGCTACTGGGGTCCACTCGGTCCTCTAGGACCCCTGGCCAGACAGGCACCAGCAGTGATCTGTGCTTCCTCTCACATGGGGACAACACATGGCCACATGCACAATGACTCAGATGTCAGATCCAGCAGTGGCCTTCATAGATACAGAATGTGTAGACACGAGTTACTGTTGGCATTTTCAGGGTGGTAAACTTGCAGTTGAGGAAGCGGGGGTCCGGCAGAGGAGGAACCGAGTGTTTTACGCGAAGAAAGAAGAATTGAGAAACTCAGAGTCCCGACCCCTCCTCCTAGTTTCAGCGTCATGTGACTTTCCCTAGAAAATCCACTTCTATTCACCGCATATAAAGAGGGTAATAGCACACCAGAGAAACGAGCCCTCCAAACCCAGTGAGCCAGTGAGTTTGTGGGTATTACTTACAGGAGCATGAGAACTTACTGGCAGTTATACCACAGAGGCGCTCCCCCACCCCAATAACTGTTGACTCATGTGTCTTGGAGGCTGGGGGAAGCTCAGAACCCCTTCCTCCCCATAAGGTGATGTTAATGGAACCATCTTAGGAGAGTCGTGGAAGTAATCACACCTGCTCTAATTTCATTTCATGCCCAGAGGACAGAGCTCCACACCTAGTCTCCCTGACAGCCAAGAACGCCTTTCTTGTGCACACGACAGGAAGCTGTCAGTATCCTAGACTGGCAAACCCCTAAGCTAGTTGTGGAACCATTTTCTCCCAATTGACACCCTTCCTGAAAGGAGGAGAAAGTCATATAAGTCCCCAGAGTCACAAGACCTGGCCCCAAGATTATAAAGGCAGCAGGAACCGCTGGAGAGAGAAAATTCCTGCCTGCCAGCTGAGCTGCTTGCAAGGCGTGCAGGAGCTCCAGGACAGTTTCTGTGTCTTTTGTCTTCACCCAGGCTAGGCTGGGCTTTTTAGTCATGCCTCTGTGTTTGAGTCACCCACGCCCCCATGAATAATTCCACAGACTCATTTCTTTGGGCTGCTGGTGCCCCATCTGAGTGAACGGATGTCCCTCCCCAGGAAAAGCCACAACACCGTGTCTCTGAGATGCAGCCAGCACCAATGCATACCTTCTCCTAGAGGAATGTGGTTGGAGCAGAAAGGAGATCCTAGGACCTGTGTGTACTGTTTAGAATCTGATACCTGGCTGGGCCTGACAGCTCCCACCTATATAACCCCAGCACTCAGAGAAGTCTGCAGCAGAAGGCTCATAGATCTGTGGCCAGCCTGGCTACCTATGGACCCCCACCTCAAAAAGTAAAATGGCCTCAGGTGTCTTCATTTGATGGTATGGTGCAGACAGTTTTGTTTGGCCAGTGGAAGGAGAGATGGGGCAAACAGATGTCTTCTGTCCTGGTGCTCTGTGATCAATAATTTACCAGTACTGTGATGAACAGCGTTACTTTCCATGTCTCCATCCCTTGGGATGAATCCTGGAGTGTCTGTACAGGCGCTAAATCTGCTAACACACATTGATGGACAACGCACCTGTAGTGTGTTTGAGAGAGCCTGGCTCTCCAGAGCTGCAGCAAGAGCATCTTGGAGGGCATGGCCTCTTGTGCCTCGATTCCTTCATTTGCCAACAGTGTGATGACAAACAGTGTCTGGATGTATGGTATAGTCACGTGCCTGCCAATGGTATGCGTTTCCCACTTTGGAGAGGTGCAGAGAGCCCCCACGAGCTGCCTGGGGTCACAGTTATATGAGGTCATAGCTGATGGCAGATCCAGAAGAGAGCTATGCTGTCCTTCACTTCTGCTTCACCAGCCTTCCAGGTTCAATTCCAGTGCTCTCATTTCCTCTGTGCAACCATAATTTCCCAAATCCTAGGTGGTGTTGAGGTGACCCAGATGACTTGGACATGCCCGCCATCATCTCAGGCCGTGTGCAATCCTTCTACCCTAAAAATAACCATGCTCACCAGGACACAGAGACACCCCATGTGCCTGCTCTTGGCTGTGCACAAGGCAGGCTTGAGAGCAAAGCTCTGCTTTTGAGGATGAGGTTCTCCCTTCCGGGTCCAGGCCCCTACTCCATGGGGAAGAAACAGCTCATCAGTCCTGGTTCCGCTGGTTTTAGGTGATCCCAGGGAGATTCAAGCCTGTGGCTGTGCAGATATTTTAAAATGAAACCTAAGTGGCTCAGCCATGAAAGGCTACAGCATCCCTAAGTGTCACCCAGCCAGAGGGTACTGAGGAAAAGTGGCTAGTCAGGTTCACTCAGGTCCATAGCTTAAGGAGAGAAGAGAAGGCTCCCTGAGGTGCAGGACTGGGGGCTGTAAGCAAATGCATGAGGCATAACCCCCGCACAGCCTGGCAAGGACTCTGGTACAGGCTTCTCCTTGATTTCACATTCTTCCTGAATCGTCTTTACCCATCAAAGTTAGACTTAGGTCTAGTACTGGGTCCTGTCCTCTCTATAGGAAACAAGAATAAGGATTGAGAGCCAGTTCTAAGAGACAAAGGCAGCTTATCTGCTGCCTCTGGGGATTTCCTCATCCTCACTTCCCTGGATGACTTCCTCTTCAGTAGCTTCTGTGACTGTTCTTTGCTGCGCATGGAGGACAGCAGGAGCATTTGCCTAGCTTGCTGTTCCCCGGGGGCCCCAGGACAGGCTGGCATGGAACAGGCAGGCAGGTAATATGGAAATTTGCTTCTGCCATCGAGTAGAATAAACAGCCCCCCAGTGCCTCGAGATGTCAGTGACAAACATCATCAGACACTCCCCACCTCCTTCATGAAACCTCAGCTATAGTCAGGCTGTTGTCCTGCCCCGGCTGACTGACCATGCTCTACAAAGAAGCTCAGCTCTGGGCCTGAGGTGTGACCTTTAGTATCCTGCGTGTTCTCTGGGAAAACTAAAGAAATACAGCCTTTCAGATTTGAAGTTAAGACATAATCTGCCTGATAGGAGAGGGTAGGGTCAGTGAGCAAATGCGGGACAGCTTAGTGTGATAGGAGTAAGGTCTGTTTTAAATTTTGGACAATTTATTAGAGCTTAAAGGAGAGGCCCGGGGCAGGCAAGCTGTGAATCTTAGATGTCACCCAGAGGAGAATGGGGTATGTGTGGCGGGGGTAGGGGTGGGGTGTAACTGTGTGTCACAACCCACAGGTGTGTGGGTTCATGAGGCTCCATGGAAAGAAGACTCAGCGGCATCTTAAGAATGAATATAGCCTTTTATGGCTGCAGGGGAGTCCAGCCTCGAAGGACTGAAGTACTATCCCTTCACCTAGGGCATATTTATTTACTCTCTATTTACAGTTTAGCCAGTTAATTTATGTACCTTTAAAGCACCCTAACAGGAGTTCCCAGAGACCAAATGCCAAGTGCAAATTACTTGATTTCTCAGGTACTACGGTCTTCTGGGTTTCCTTTGCATAGGCCTTTGATCCTTGAGGGACTCTCTGATCCTTGACTCTCAAACAAGATTCACATAGGGCCATGCCAGAAACAAAAGGTAAGAGAAACAGAGGTAAGAGAAACAAAGGTGTGGTTAAACAAAGGAAGGATTAGGGCTAGGTGCTGCTCTCTGGAACCAGGCTAGGAGCTCAGCAGGAATGCACTATGGGGTGTGTGTGTGTGTGTGTGTGTGTGTGTGTGTGTGTGTGTGTGTGTGTGAGAGAGAGAGAGAGAGACAGAGACAGAGACAGAGACAGAGACAGAGACAGAGAGAGAAATGGCCGTGCTGTTTAATTTACTGGCATGGAGGTGGCAGGCAGCTGCATGGTGGGAAAGGAGGCCTCAGAGAAAGAGTCAGGAACCCCAGAGTGTCAGAAAAGCATACTTTGGTTCTGATCATTATCTGAAAGAGACAGAAAAAAAGAAAATGGAAAAATTGCACCTTTCTGAGTGAAAGGTGGACAGACCCAGCCAAACCTTGTGGTGGCTGAACTCGTAGAGACTGTGCTAGGGAGTGGGAATTCTGGGAAGGAAAATACGAACCTCATTAAAGGAATAATTATTCCTGCCCATCTCTGAGAATGGCTTAAGGTGAATCCATCCTCCCCAGGGCTTGTCCTTAGCCAGGTCATCGACCCTGTTCCACTGGACTGTTAGGTCTCCACCGAGGCCAGAGATTTGGTTTTTCCTCTTGACCAAGAGACCAAGAGGAGTCTTCCCGTAATGGTTGCTACTTTAAGAGTTCTCTCCTGAGAAGATAACCCTAAAATAATTTAGGAACCAGATGGACAATCAGAGCCCTCACACGCTTCTGGCTTCTCTGGCATTAGCAAAGATAAAGCTTCCGAGAGGCCCAGGGACATTACTTGCTTTTAGCCAAGAAAAAACCTGGTTGGTTTCTCTGGAGTCTTTACCCTAAATTAGCCAATTTCTACCTCCTGTTCTTGTCACCCTCCCTCTGAAGAGGTTACCCTAACTATCATCATAGAGTTGGGGTGATGACCAATTTAAAAACAAAACCCCAGCCGGGCGTTGGTGGCGCACGCCTTTAATCCCAGCACTCGGGAGGCAGAGCCAGGCGAATCTCTGTGAGTTCGAGGCCAGCCTGGGCTACCAAGTGAGCTCCAGGAAAGGCGCAAAGCTACACAGAGAAACCCTGTCTCGAAAAACCAAAAAAAAAAAACAAAAACAAAAACAAAACCCCAAAGTACATCAGTGGTATAACTTCCAGGTATAGGGGGAAAGGAAGTCCTTGGGTGGTGTCTGGAAAGATGTGAGGGAGAAATAGAGGCAGGAGTTATGAGCATTACAAGACCCAGGGAGAGAACCAGGAGAAGGCAGAGTGGAGGGTATTTCTAAAATTGGTTTGTATTTTATGTGTTATGGGTGTTTTGTCTGCATGTATGTCTGTGCATCATGTATGCCTGGTGCCCTGTAGAGGTCAGAAGAGAATGTCAGATCCACGGCACTGGAGTTGTGGACAGTTATGATCTGTCATGTGGGTTCTGGGAATTAAACCCAGAGCCTCTGGAAAAGCAGGCTGTATGTACCCTTAACCATGGAGTCATCTCTCCAGCCTCCAGAGTACATTATTTAAATGTCCAAATAGGAGCTGGAGAAGTGACTCAAAGGTTAAGAGCACTGACTGCTCTTCCAGAGGTCCTGAATTCAATTCCCAGCAACCACATGGTGGCTCACAACCATCTGTAAGGGGATTTGATGCCCTCCTCTGGTATGGATGAAAACAAAGCACTCATATACATAAAATAAATAAATAACAAAGAAAGAAAGAAAGAAAGAAAGAAAGAAAGAAAGAAAGAAAGAAAGAAAGAAAGAAAGAGAGAAAAAGAAAGAAAGAGATGTCCAAATAAAAGCCCATTAAAATCTCTTGATGGGCTCACAGGGCTTCTGTGGGTTGCTCTTTGTTGCTCTTGGACCCCAAAACTAGACTCTAGCGTGACAAACCCTGTATCTTGTTTCAAGTATTATGGTAACTGTCAGAGTGGCTGCAACTACAGTGTGAGGTCTCTTCCAGATGGCTGCTAGAAAAAGAGAAGACATTTAACCATCATTTGATATTTAGGTTAAATCAATGGTGGGCTTGTCTCTGTTGGCTACAAGTAAGCCCTGCAGCATTGAATTGAGTCAAGGTCATGATAGCCAATGTCTGGGAAACATTTCCCTTACCAAGAAGAAAATCACTAGAGAAAAATAGGTTTCTAAACTGTACCTCATATGGATTTAAGGCTCATGTCTGGAAGTATGATTCCCCTGAACTGTTAAAAAACTACTAATCACTGTAGTCTTTGGTTATATTTTCCTGTTAGGTATTTCAAACCATGCAGGTAGCCAGAATTATTATTATTATTATTATTATTTTTTTTTTTTACTGTCAAAGCCAACTGAGCATCTGGTCCTCAGGGGTCACTTGGGCTTGGAAAGAATCCCTGTTCCCTCTAGCCTCTTATTGGCTGTTCCATCTGTGTGAGGATAAATTAAGGACCTTGCTTAATTGTGGCTTCGCTTGGAAACATGGAGTAAGTTTTTTTCTGTGATGCTCCTCCTCTTTGTAGACTAGACACAGGCTAGAGTAAGGTTTCCCTGGCCCCCTGAACAAGGGAACAAGTGCCTTGTCACAGCTCTAGGACATTTTTGAGAGAAGCCCCACAGACCCCTGGGACACAGTGGACCTTAGAAAGGCACTGACAAAATATTATTCCTTTAAATCCCTCTGTCCACGTTAGTATAAGCAAGTTACTAAGGTCTTAGTCCGTATATAAGAAATCAGAGGTAGCTATTGTATTTAATTAATACACGGTAGAATCTCTGAGTTTGAAGTCCAATTCAGCAACACCAAACCTCTACTTAAATCCATCTACATTTGGTAGTAGTTACAAAGACTGGCTTAAATAATAAAAACATATATCCAATCAAGGTTTGTCTAAGTGTTCAGTTTTAGTGGACATAGGGTCCCCCAAGTTCTTTCTCACTGCAGCTCTCAGCCCATTCTAGCCCATCTTCATTCATTTGTGACACCCACTGACTGACCTGCAGAACCACTCTCTGCAAGAGACTTCAGTGGCCACACTCTCTACAAGGGACTCCAGTGGCCACACACTTTACAAGGGACTCCAGTGGCCACACTCCCTACAAGGGACTCCAGTGGC
>CABHPR010128836.1:25223-42097 GCA_902168415.1 Peromyscus melanophrys
GACTCCAGTGGCCACACTCCCTACAAGGGACTCCAGTGGCCACACTCTCTAAAAGGGACTCCAGTGGCCACACTCCCTACAAGGGACTCCAGTGGCCACTCTAGGCTGGACTCTGGGAGGCAACCATTACTACCCTTCTTGACCTCCATTCTGGTCCCTCCACTCATTCTCTTGGTCCTGCTGTAGCCTGCCCACAGAAGCCCCTGTGTCCAGCTCTCCTCCTTTCCCTAGGGACTCTGCCTCTTGATCCAGACCCAAAGTCCCCCTAGTTCTTTCCTGTCACCCCTTCCAGCCTTTCCTTCTATCCCAACTCCAGTCCTTTGTGACAACTTGTCACCCACAGAAACACTCCCTATCAGGGACCCCACGGCCACACTAGGATAGGTCCCACAGTGGTTAACAGCAACCAAGGAACAGAACACCCACCCAACAAAGAAGACAACAGATATCTATGTCAAGAACATCATAACTTCAAATATTATAACTCCAGATGCCTAGATCTCAGGGCAAAACATACATGAAAAGCCAAGACAAAATGCCTCTTCCAGAAGGTAGCAACCACATTGTGATAGGCCCTGAGAAAAGCAATTTAGCTGAAGCATGAGATAAGGACTTCAAAGTATCAATTATGAGTATGTTCAAGGACCTTGAAGAGGATATGAATAAATGCTTTAACGGAGACCATAAAAACAAAGAGTTGAAAGAAATAATGAAAACAATTCAAGGTGTGAAAGTAGACCTTAACAAAGAACTAGAATCCCTAAAGAAAACCCAAACAAATATAGCTAGAAATGAAAAGTTCAGTGTGTCAAACAAAGGCCGCAGAAGTTGCCTCATCAACAGATTGAAAGGCACGGGAGAGAGAATGTCAGGTCTCGAAGAAGAGGTAGAAGTGGATAGCTCAGTTAAAGACAATGCTAAGTATAAAACGTTCTGGGCACAAAACATCCAGGAAATCTGGGACATTATGAAAAGACCAAACCTACAAATAATAGGTATAGAAGAAACCAAGGTCAGAGGCACAGCAATTTTTTTAAAATATGTAGCCCAGGCTGGCCTCGAACTCCTGATCCTCCTGCCTTTGCTTCCTTCAGCAAATCCTACTGGTGTGAGCCACCACAACCAGCTGTACTGCAAATATTTTTAAACAAAATTACAGAAGAAAATTTTCTCAATCTGAAGAAGACTGTGTCTACCAAGATACAAAAGCATGCATGACACCAACTAGACAGAACCAGAAAAATATCCCCACAGCACAAAATAATCAAAACACTAAAGTTACAGAACAGAGAAAGGATTAGAAGACCTGCAAGGGTAAAAGGCCAATAGCATATGAAGGCAGGCCCATTAAAAAAAAACCCTGACTTTTCAACGGAGTCTGAAAGTCAGAAGGGCCTGGATATATGTTCTACATCTCTGAGAGAGCAAAAATGCCAGCCCAGACTACTATACCTAGCAAAGCCATGAGTCACAATCGACAGATAAAAACATTCCACAATAAAAACAAACTGCACAATTTCTGTCCCCCAATTCAGCTCTTCAGAAGGCAGTAGAAGAAAAATTTCGGTCTGCAGAAAAGGTTAACTGCATCCAAGAGAACACAAGGAATAAACAATCCCAGAACAGTACATCAAAAGAGGAGGGAGATCAGTACCACAAAATAAAATATCAGGAATCAAATGCTCTCAATATCTCAATAAAGAGACACAGACTAACAGGTTAAATTATAAAACAGGACCCGTCTTCTTGCTCTCCAAGAAATACACTTCACCATCAAGGTCAGACATCACATCAGGGAAAAAGAATGGGAAAAGATATTCCAAGCAACTGGACCCACAAAGCGGGCAGGCATAGCTATTTCAATATGTGACTAAAAAACTTCAAACCAAAAGTAATCAGAAGAGATAGAGAAGGATACTACATACTCATCAAAGGAAAAATCCACCAAGAGGACATTACAGTTCTTAACCTTTATGTGCCGAACACGAGAGCACCCGTGTTCATAAAAGAAACCCTAGTACAGCTAAAATCCCATGTTGACCCTAACACAGTGCTGTGGGTGATATCAACACACCATTCTCACCAACACACGGACACAAACTAGACAAAGAAGTGCTGGAGTTAATGTCATGAATCAAGGAACCTAACAGACAACTGTAGGACATTCCCCCCAAACACCCAAAGCTGAGCACACGTTAGGACACAAACAAGCCCCGGAGAAGGAAGTTGAAATAATGCCTGTGTCCTCTCTGACCACCCTTGAGTAAAGCTGGACATCAGCAGTAGAAACAGCAGAGAGTGGACACACCCATGGAAACCGAGCAACTCCCTACTGGATGAAAATTCGGTCAAGACAGAAATCCAGGAGGAAATTTAAAACTTTTTTAGAGTTGAATTAAAATGAAAAAAACAACATTTTCAAACCTATGGGACGATGTGAAGGCCAGTCTAAGAGGCAAGTTCATAGCACTACATAAAAAAAATTGGAGAGATCTCATAGTCATAACTTAATGGCATACCTGGAAACCCTAGAAAAACAAGAAGAAATAATACCCAAAATAATAAAATTTAGGGCCAAAATCAATGAAATGGAAATAAACAACAATTAAAATACAGCAGAATGAATGAAATGAAGACATTAAAACCAACAATTAATAAATGAGACCTCATGAAGCTGAAATACTGTATAGCAAAGGACACCGTCATTGAAGTGGCACCTAAAAGGGACAAATGGAATGGGACAAACGCTGCCAGTTATACATCTGATAGAGAATTATTATCTAGAATATATAAGGAACTAAAAGAAATAAAAACCTGAACATTAAGAAAACAAATAAGCCAATTAAAAATGGGATACACGCTGGGCTGGGGTGGCACACGCCTTTAATCCCAGCACTCAGGAGGCAGAGCCAGGCAGATCTCTGTGATTTTGTAGGCCAGCCTGGTCTACAGAGTGAGATCCAGGACAGAAGCCAAAACTACATGGAGAAACCCTGTCTCCAAAAACCAAAAAAAAGGGTATACGCAACTAAAAATAGAGTTCTCCAAAGATTAAATACAAATGGCTGAGAAACCCTTTTTAAAAAATGTTCAGCATCCTTAGCCATCAGAGAAAGGCAAATTAAAACTACTTTGAGACTTTATTTTATCCCAGTCAGAATGGCCAAGATCAGTAAAACAAATGACAGCCAGTTCATGCTGGCGAGGAAACAGGGTAAGAACAATTATTCATTGCTGGTGGGAGTGCAAACTTGCACAGCTACTATGGAGGGTCCTCAGAAAGCTGAGCGTCAATCTACCACAAGATCCAGCTCTACCACTCTTGGGCATACGCTCCAAGGACTCTATAGCTTACTACAAACTTGCTCATCCATGGCTGTTGCCGCTGTATTCATAATAGGAATTTGAAACAACCTAGATGTGTATCAACTGATGAATGGATAATGAACATGGTGTACATTTCCATGATGATATTATGTAAAAATAGAATCATCATGAGTGAAATAACCCATACTCAAAAGACAAATAGTGTATGGTTTCTCATATATGGATGCTTCCTTTTAAGCTTATCCAATTAACCACAGAGGTTAGGTACCTAGTAAGGGGCCAGAGGGGGTGGAGGATCTTCCAGGGGAGGGGAAATAGAGGATAGTGTTATAAAAGGGGATTAAGTGGGGGAGAAGGATGGGGCAGGTTAAAGGAGGGATGCGGGGAGGACACCACTAAAGGTCTTGAACAGATGCTTCCTGTAGTAGTCAAGACTCTCTAGAGGAACAGAACTGATGAATGAATACACTGATAAAATTAATATATATTCATATTCATCAAATATTGAATATGAATGTAACATATTCTATGAGTATGAATGTTAATTGAATATATTCTATGAATAGAAATTCAACGTCTTATATGAATATGAATATTAATTGAATATATTCAATGAATATGAATATATGTTCATATTCATCCTATTACTGTATCATATATATTCACACCCACAAACACCATAGGCCATTGCCAAGGTTATTGGTTACTCTCCACAGTCTGGTGGCAGTTAGTGGCGGGATCCTTCTGCGGAAGACAACACATACTTAACGTCATTGAACACGTCGAAGTCAAGCAGGAGCCCCACCAGCAGCTTCATCCCCACTGACTAGTGTTTACGACGCTGTAAATTTCTCTACACGTTACTACAGGAGAAAGGTAATCAATATCACCCAACTACCAACTCTGTGACCCACAGCAGCCACCTGCCTACAAGATATACGTGTGCAATCGCGGCACAGATGTTACGGCAATCTCCATCCACTTTCTGATTAGGCCCACTCCTTGAAGTAGAACTCATTTCTGACACTGCTAACGTGGCCCCAAACCCTGAGACTAGGTAAGTCATGACCCTAGGGGAAAACCCAATACTCTTCTTCTGCTAGAGGAACATAGTGATAAATGAGCTAATGCCATTCTGCACAGATCAGTGCATCTTTCAGCCCTCATCAGAGGAGCTGCTTCTTGCAGTAGAAGACGGCAACTAACTCAGAGACCTACGAATGGACAATGTGCAGAGAGTGAGAGACTTTGGAGCACCCAGACCTGAATGGGATGTCTTCATCGAATCCCTCCCCCGCCACGGCTTCATGTGCCTCCTGTTACCGCGTCTGTACCCAGCTCAGTGCCGGAGGTGGGGCAGGGCCTGATTTGAGACCTGGCTCTGGGACCTGGAAACAGTCACTATAGGCAACTGACACTGCTTTTTTTTTCTTTTTTTTTCTTTCTTTCTTTATTTTTTTTCCAGTGCTGTGGATTGAAGCCAGGGCTGTATGCAAGCTAGGCAAGTGCCCTGCTACCAAGCTATACCTTCAGCCCCTCACACAGCAAGCACTTTGGCCTAAGTTCTTTACTTATGGAGGAGAACTCATAGCCAGCCAGAGTACCACGTGGGTGCTGAAATGAAAACATGTTCTATGTCCTACGATGCCTGGAAAATTCACTGGGCCAGTCAGTTGTCCTTGCATTGCTCTTTTCTCATCTGTTATTGGGAGGTATGCCCTCCACCTACACCGGTGGTTCTCAGCCTTCCAAATGCTGCAACCCTTTCATACAGTTCCTCATGTTGTGGGGACCCCTAACCATAACATTATTTTCGTGACTACTTCATAACTGTAATTTTGCTACGGTTATGAACTGTAATGTAAATATCTGTGTTTTCCGATGGTCTTAGGTGACCCCTGTGAAAGGGTCGTTCAACCCCCAAAGGGATCGAGATCCAGTGTTTAACTGCCAAGGTCCAGGTGAGTTTTGGAGGCGTCTGCCTTCTTCATACTTAGGGGTTTTCAGCCTTGGTCTCTGACGGCTGCTTTGCATGCATTTTCGTGTTTGCTACTGGTTGCTTCCTCTGTGGCTACATGTGAGAGAATTAGAAGGGACTTGTGCTGCCTTTTCTGCCTGCTCTGAGGGAATGCCATGAAGGACACCTTAGAAGAAAGGAAATGAAGCCTGTGGAAAAGCTGGCTCTCCCTGCTGGGCATCCCTATTTATGAGAGCAGGCAAAGCTAGTGTGGGGGTGTTCCCAATTTGTTCGCTGCCTCCTCTGTGGAAACATGCCTGTCTTAGTTCAGATGCTTACAGAGGCCCGAAGGAGGATTGGTTGTGTTGTTCTTCCCGAAGGACATTCCACGAGGGCGATCTAGAAACAGCGTTGCTGCTGGCAACATGCCTTCTGGAGCTTTTAAAGTCCCTCTTTCCCCAAATGCAGACCAGCCATTGTCGGCTCGCGATCTCAGTACTCAGGAAGCTGAAGCCGGTGTGCTGTGGGTTCTAGGACAGCCTGGGACACATAGTGAAATCCCATCTTAAAAAATATTTTTAATTAAAAAAATTTTTTTTAAAGATTTATTTATTACGTACACAGTGTTCTGCCTGCATGTTTGGTGAATGCCAGAAGAGGGGACCAGATCTCTCAGATGGTTGTGAGCCACCATGTGGGTGCTGGGAACTGAACTCAGGACCTCAGGAAGAGCAGCCAGTGCTCTTAACCTCTGAGCCATCTCTCCATCCCCTAATTAAAAAATTTTAATCCAAAGTCCACAAGGGCCCTTCCCACCCTTTAGAGCCATGGTGGCATGCTTCTCTTTTGAATTATTAATGTTGTGATTTTGGTGCCGGGGAAGGAACCCAGGGCGGGCGCTGTCATGGAACTGCACGGCAGCCTGAGATGGCATGTTTCTCTCTGCCTTTGCCTACCAGAAAGGCAGATTTTGATGACTCCCACTGTCTGCAGCAGGAACTGTCCCGCCCTGAAGACAGGGAGCAGCTTCCGGTTACCCTACATGACTTAAGAGCCTCCACCTTGGGAGGCTCTTCCCGTGTGTCCTCAGAGACTTTGCACACCAGCAAATGGCAGCACAAAATAAGCTTCCAAAATAAGATTAAAATACATGACACGGACATGTGTGTCTATCTAACAGCCATCATATAGATCCATCTCAAAGAGGTTCTATCACTTATCCAAGTTCCCACAGAGTGGACAACAGACGGGAAGTCTCCTTTTTCTTGAGTCAGTCACCAGATGAGTCCGAGCCGATGCTGTGAGAAGGGGTTTTATTCCCTTAGAGAGAAAGCATGGTACCAACTGCTCCCTACCCAGTTCGTGAGGTGCACCCACAGGCCAGCCATTGACATAGGAGCCAGTGTCGCTCTCCTTTCCCCAGGGTCCTTCAACATTCTGAGTTCCTTAATTAGTTAAGCAAGGGAACTCTTCAGCCTCATTTCTAAAGACATTCCCAATCATCTCCCCACATCCAGTTTATAGCAACAGACACACACCTGAATCTTTACTCTGGACCAGGGGCTGTGTCTGTCCCATGTAGCCTTGACCCCCACAGGCAGAATGGAGTGAGCCTAGGATGCCACCTGATCTGAACTGTGCCAATGAAACCCTCCCCTAAGGGTAGAAATGAGACCATTGGACTGGCACACCAACAGCTTCATTTGGCCCTGTGCATGGAAGGAAAGAGCTGAGCAGTTGATAAGAGTCAATGGACAGCAGTCACAGGCAAAGTTGACCCCAGTTACTGACAGCCCTTCTCTGCTGGTCTGGCCCGGCTCTGCCTCTGTATCCTCCAAGGCTACCTGCTTACCTCCTGCTGATAGCGTCCTTGAGTAGGTTTCTGTTCTTCATAAACAGTCTCTAGGACACTCACAAGTTATGGGAAGTCCAGAGGTCCTCCTGGGATAGTCAACTAACTTTCAAAATAAGAATCTTTCACTGAGGAGCCTGGTGTGGTGGCACACAGCTTTAATCCAGCACTCAGGGGGCAGAGGCAGGTGCATCTCTGTGAGTTCAAAGCCAGCCAGGTCTACAAAGCGAGTTCCAGGACATCCAAGACTATTACACAGAGAAACCCTGTCTCAAGAAAACAAAAACAAAAAAACTCAAACAAAGAGAAAGCACGTTTCTCTGGAAAGATGTGGGCTAGCCATGGCTGGAAATGGTAATGAGTGGTTTCAGTCATCATAGGTCAGCATGATCCAATCCAGGAGCTTCTTTCCACTAAGACATTTATCCAATATTGGGGACGGTCAAGAATTTGACGGGGTGGGGGGTAGAGCAATGATGAGGGTTTAGACTCCCAGGGGAGGCAGGCCTGGCCTGGGGAAGGTACTGTCAGCTATTGGAAAATCTGCCCAAGATTCATCTCGCTCCTAGTAACAGGGAAAATAGTTCATCAACATTGTATATATTATAAAAATACTCATCAGTATTTATAATGTACACAAGTCCTCCCAAGAAACTCATTATCTCAATGGAGGCTCATTATGAGGAGATTTGGGAGTGGAATTTATGTTGGACACAGTCTTCTAAACACAGCAGCAAGGATTTTTATTACATGGGTACATGACTTGGAGCAAATCTCTCTCAATAAACTAATTAAGAAAGGATGTAAAACCATGCTCTGGGAATGGTAACAGAGAGATGCCATGTTCTTAAAGCATCACTAAAATAGAAGAACCTAAAGATGCTTAAACTATGCATTGTCTCAGGTGTGATCAACTGTAAGAGCATTAAATTGCACTTTGTACTGGCTAGTTTTATGTCAACTTGACACAAGCTAGAGTCATCTGAAAGGAGGGAACCTCAACTGAGAAACTGCCTCCGTAAGATCCTGCTGTAGGGCATTTTCTTAATTAGTGATTGATGGGGGAGGGCCCAGCCCATTGTTGTGGGTGGTGCCACCCCTGGGCTGGTGATCCCGGGTTCTATAAGAAAGCCAGTAAGCAGCACTCCTCTGCATCAGCTCTTGCCTCCAGGTTCCTGCCCTGCTTGAGTTCCTGTCCTGACTTTGTTTGATGATGAACAGTGATATGGAAGTGTAAGCCAAATAAACCCTTTCCTCCCCAAACTGCTTTGGTCATGGTGTTTCATCACAGCAATAGCACCCATAACTAAGACACAGTTCTTAAATATAGCATAGGAAAACTGACTGACATTTCCCTTAAGATACCTACAGGGACCTGGGATGTAGCTCAGTGGTAGAAATCACTTTTCTAACTCTCACAAAGCCTTGAGTTCAATTCCCAGTATAGAAAAATGAAGAGCACGCATTTAAAAAGACAGTGAGATGACTCCAGGGATAAAAACACTTGCCTAGGGAGCTGAGTTCCATCCCTGGGGCCCACAAAGTGGAAGGAGTAAATGACTCCCAAAAGTTGTCCTCTGACCTTCCACACACATGCCATGGTGCATACACAACAGGCACACACAGATAAATTAACTAATAAACAAATAAATAAATTGGTTTGAAATTTTTGATTAAAAAAAAAAAACCTTTAGGGCTGAAGAGATGACTCAGCAGTTAAAAGCACTAGCTGCTCTTTCAGAGGACCTGTGTTCAATTCCCAGCACCCATAGGGTGGCTCACAACTGTCTGTAACTCTAGTTCCAGGAGATCCCACACTCACATAGATATACATGCAAGCAAAATACCAATAAAATAAACAAATTTAAAAAAACAAAAACAAAAAATAAAACCTTTAAAGCCATCTTGAATTAAAACTAAAATTGGGGCTGGCAAGATGGCTCAGCAGGTGAAGAGACTTCATAAGCCTGAGTGTGTGTGTGTGTGTGTGTGTGTGCGCGCGCGCATTAAAATTAAAATTGTTTAAGTAAAAATTGAAAAATTTAGCTTAACTTTTAAAGGTCAATTTGGTTATTGGCCAATGGGTTGAATACTCTGCCCCTTGTACTGTGTACCAGGGAACACTGCTGTTCCTCTGTTCCTGGGCAGATCCTGGTGTTGAAAGACAGAAAGACAGACTGCTGCACAGACTAACACCATCTGGTGAGCCCGGGCACCCACATGCTAACCTTACAAATTATACTCAGGGGATTTCAAAGCCAGTGGGGTGGAGTCTCCCTAGAAAGTCTATCCAGAGATACCAGCTTGTCATTGGGGTTCTGCCCATAGGGTTGGCGTGGTCAAGGAAGAATTGGTGTCCTTCCATCTTACCCTCAGCTCCAACACTCCCTTATCCAGTTCCACTCATTTCACAAATACTTCTCAAGGGCCAGCAAAAGGGCTCCTTGCTGCCCAGTGCTCACCGGGCAGCAGACAGCCAGCCCCTCCTCCACGGGAGACCTGGCCAAGCTGAAATAGTGCAAGCTGCTACCAAGACATGGGGGTGGGGAAGGGTGGCTCATGCAATTGTGAAGAGACGTTTCAGCCAAGTCATAGGAGAGAGGCAAGAATAAGCAGATGGAAGGCCAGAAAGAGGAAAGAGTGTGGGGAGGGAGAGTTCACCAGAGAGTGCCGGTTGGTGAGCAAACAGGAAGTTCCAGGGTCAGTGCCAGCAAACACTGTCAGCTTGTATGACACAAGCGACGACCGAAGCAATCAAGCAGATGTGTTCATCTGAGGTACCCTGCCAGCTTTGTTAAAGAAGCCTTTGGTGAGAGCCAGTGGGAAGAGAGTCCTCCAAGAGCACACGGCGGCCAAGGTCTTGAGACCAGAGTGGCAGCATCGGAGCTGAAGGGATGGGACAGATTGAAGGCAAGTTTCAGGGGTATCTGGAAGGCACTGTGGATGGAGTGGGTGAGGCCAGGAGGGGAAATATCAGGGATGAGTGAGCAGTGCACACAAGGGTGAGGCCAGCTCCCACCATGGGGCTAGTTAGGGAGCAGGTCTCAGAGGGGTGACAAAGGCCAGTGTTGGCCATGCTGAGTTTGGGGTATTTGAGATCTAGACTTGAAGTTCAGAGAAGAAATCTGGGTTGGGTAGAGGCCCCAGGACACATGATAGTGTGGGAGAAGAGGCAGAGGAGAGAACAGGATAGGGCTGGGGGAATCCAACCTCTACAGGCCTCATGAAGAGAAGCTGTCACCTAGGGCATGGCTTCTTAAACTTGCCCACTCATGACCCTTTTCACATTAGAAATCTGTACATGGCTTCAGAGGTATAAAAAGCAGGTATGCAAGTCACACGTGTATTGATAATAAGTCATAAAGAAATGTGTTTTATAAGGTAGACAATCTCAACCTCCATGAGCATGCATACCTGCGTATACATGTGCACATGCATGAACGTGTACACAGCTGTGCATGTGCCACACACAAAAATAAGTATTAATTTTTGGCCTAGTTTGCTTTCTGTTGCTCTGTTAAACACCATGAACAAATGTGACTTGGGGACAAAAGGGTCTATCTCACCTTACAGCTTGTAGTCCATCATGGAGGGAAGTCAAGGCAGGATCTCCAGGCAAGAGCTGAAGCAGAGACTGTGGAGGAGTGCTGCCAACTGGCTTGCTCCCTGTGGCTTGCTTAGCCTGCCTCTCCCAGGGGTGGCACTTCCCAGTGTGAACTGGGCCCTCCCCCATCAGTCCTGATCACAATGTCATCAATCTGGTGAAGGCATTCTCTCTATTGAGGTTTCTTTCCCCAGCTGACGTTTGCTTGTGTAAGAAACCAACCAGGACAACCCCCTCATCAACTTAACATACCCAGCCCATCTCCATCACACCAACCTTTCCTCTCTTGTCTGTCCTCAGGGTTTCATGTTAATGCTAATATCCACAATGTAAAAACATTCCATGGAGGACAAGGGTGGTGTGGGGAGAGAGATTAGGGGAGCGGGAGGTCCCAGCTGGATCAGGAACAGAGTGGGAGAACAAGGAAAGAGACACCATGATAAATGAAGACACCATGGGAATAGGAAGAAGCAGAGTGCTGGGAAAGGTCCCCAGGAACCCACAAAGATGACTCCACCATAGACTACTGGCAATGGTCAAGAGGGTGCCTGAGCTGACCTTCTCTGGTGATCGGATGGCCGAACACCCTAACTGTCATGATGGAACTCTCATCTAGTGACTGATGGAAGCAGATGCAGAGATCCACGGCTGGGTCCCAGGCGGAGCTCCAGGAGTCCAATTGATGAGAGATAGGAGGGATTCTATGAGCAAGAGATATCGA
The DNA here is from genome assembly GCA_902168415.1 of Peromyscus melanophrys. Taxonomy (NCBI): domain Eukaryota; kingdom Metazoa; phylum Chordata; class Mammalia; order Rodentia; family Cricetidae; genus Peromyscus; species Peromyscus melanophrys. The sequence goes on from CABHPR010128836.1 coordinate 36,685, forward strand.
GACCATGATTGGAAAAAGTACAGAGACAACTAGCCAAACTAGTGGAAACACATGAACTGTGAACCAATAGCTGAGGAGCCCCATGGTACTTGGCCAGGCCCTCTGGATAAGTGCGACAGTTGATTAGCTTGAACTGTTTGGGAGGCCCCTAGGCAGTGGAGCCGGGACCTGTCCCTAGTGCATGAGCCATCTTTTTGGAACCTAGGGCCTATGCTGAGACACTTTGCGCAGCCTTGGTGCAGGGAGGAGGGGACTGGGCCTGCCCCAACTGAATGTATCAGGCTCTGCTGACTCCCCAGGGGAGACCTTGCCTTGGAGGGGGTGGGAAGGGGGTGGCCTTGGGGGGGAAGGCTGGGAGGTGGGAGGAGAGAAGACAGGGGAATCTGTGGTTGATATGTAAAATGAATAGAAAATCTTTTAATAAAAAATTTTTAAAATTCCAACTTTTAAGAGTCACCACTGTCTTTAAAAATTGAAATGCTTTAAAAATCTAGTCTCTTTAAAGTATCCAAAGTGTCTCTAAAAATTCAAAGTCTCTTAACTGTGGACTCCTATGAAATAAAAAATAAATCACATACTTCTTACGCCAAGATGGAAGAACCAAGGCACAGCTACAATCAAAGCAAAGCAAACCAGAACTCCAACAATACTAATTACTGTAGCTCAATGTCCCACTTCCGGAATTCACGCATCGTCTTCTGGGAACCAGAGGCCTTGGACAGCTCCACCTCTCTGGCTCTCCCATCCACAGCATATAATTCATCGCATAGACATAGGCCATCTCCACAGTACAGCTGCCGTTGTTCTTTGTGGCTCTTCAGTGGTACTGGCATCTCCAAAATGCTGGGGTTTTCCCTGCGGCCTTAACCAGTAACTTACCCTGCGCTCTCTTCAGGGACTCTGACCCGGCCAGGTGGTACTAAGTTTCAACTTCTCTCTATGTTCCCTGCAATCCTGGGCTTCCAACAGAGGCTGCACCTCTCACAGTGCCAAGCCTTAGCTGAGCTCCATGACCCCTTCATGCCTTCAGAATCAGTACTACCTGGGGAACTCGCACATGTTACCAATTTCAAATGCCAACCAGAGACAGCCTTGCCCCACTCTGGACCATGGCTTCTGCATGCCGACCGTGAAGAATTAACTCCCAGAAGATTTCACTCCTATGATGCTGGGCTCTTCTTAATCACAGCTGACTCTTCAGCCTCAGTGACCAGAAGACAGATCCTTAATTCAAAATATCACATGAGAGGCCCCAGTAGAGTCTTTAAGGGCCTCTCAAATCTCCCTCTGAAACTTCACAGCCAGGCCTCCATCGTCTGCTCTGCTCCCAGCTTTAATCTTCCAAATTCCCACAAGAGCTCATTAAGCTCTGAACACACAGCAGCTTTTCAAGCGCAGAGTTCTAAAATCCTTCACAGTCCTCCCATGACAACTTGGTCAGGTCTGCCATGGCATTAATTTACTCTCTGGTACCAATTTCTGTTGTAGTATCACTTTCTGTGGTTGTGATAATGATCATGACTAAAAGCAACTTTGCCAGGGAGGAAAGAGTCTATCATCCCCCCTCACAGGTTACAGACTCTCGTAAAGAGGAACCTGGGCATAGAAACTGAAGCAGAGGCCGTGGAGGAACACTGTTTGCTGTCTGGCTAGCCTGGACTTGCTCACCATTTTTATACCACACAGGATTTTATACCCCAGTACACTATGACACTGCCCTCAGTGGCCTTGGCCCTCCCATCTCAATCAGTATTTAATAAACCGCCCTACAGAATAATTACCCACAGGAAATGCGATGGCCTCGATCTCAGTTGACATTCCTCTTCCACAATGATTCTAGATTGTGTGAAGTTGACAAAACCCAACCAGAACATTTTAAAAAAGAAATTTATTTAAAAGCAATTATTTATGTATATACATATATATAATACATAATATATATTACCATTTATTAATGACAAAGCAAATTTATATACTGAGATGGATGTGCTTGTTTATTTTTGCATGAAGAATTAAATCTTGGCTGAATGTTTGATATCATAGGACACATAGCATCTCTTGCTAACTACTTGCTGTCCCAGGAGCACTCTCAGGGCTACTGTCATCAGGGAGGTTGCATGATGTGTGGTATGGACACTCATGTGACCCAGAGTCTCCTCCACTCCAGGGATGTCATCCGGCACTCACTCAAGTTAACTGCCTTCCTTCACAAGCACAAGCAGGAAGATGCTCCTGTGTTTCTGATATTCAGCTTGAATGCCATGCGCGCATCCTGCCTCGGGGGAGCAAGCACTAGGGACCCAGCCTCTAAGGGCAGCACACTGATCCGCGAGATATTTGGAGGCTCCTGGAGATCTCAGATCCCAGAGGTCTTCTCTGCCTTCAAGCACCTTCGACTCCTTCCTAAATCTCCTCTTGGATGTCAAAGTGGCTCCGAGTGTGAATGAAGCCTTGGAGAATTTAGCGCAGGCTGAAGAGCTGTGTGCAGAAAATGCTATCTTTGCGGCAGTTGTCAGGAAATGATGCTGCTTCCAAGACCCTACCTGTGCAAAGCACCTCCTGTTGGTGTTGAACAGCTTCTTAGACTTCACGGGTGACAAAGTGTCAAGGGAGTGAGGTACCTTGAGTACCTTGACCTGCAGCCATTCATGTCAGAACCTAATAGAAGACCATGGGTGTATGCCCTCTACGCTCTGATGGTCCATGTAGGTGTGACTTGTCCCAGAGGACATTACTTTTGTTTTGTCAAAGCTGGCAATGGCTGGTGGTATAAGACGGATGATTCTAAGGTGGCCAGGTGTGATGTGACTTCTGCCTGTGGGAGCCTGCCTGTGTGCTCTTCGACGTCCAGCAGACTGATCTCAAAAAGGACAGTGTCACTGCGCCGGTAGGCAGAGTAAACAAGGCTCTTGGCCCCTGAATATCAGGTTGAGAAAACCCAGGAGAGAAAGATCAACGGAGGATCTCAGCATGGAAACTGCAGAGCCACAGGGACACCCGGAGAATACAGCAACAAAAGAAATCTCCTTGGACCGCTGGAAAGCCCTCCAGGAACACAGCAGCCCGAAGCCTGTGCTGAATCTCACTGAAACCGCTCTGCCAGCCAACACAGATTGACCAGTGCAGACACAGAGGGCACTGAGGGGAGAGCTGTCCTGACAAGGAGAATTACCCTTGTTGCAATTCCGCCAGGCTCCTGTCTGCTGGGGGGTGGGGAGTGGGGTCAGGGAGGGAGACTAAGAACAAGGGCGGGGGTCCTGGCTGTTCACTAGCTCTCATCCCTCCAGCTGACACCCTGAGAAACAGAGGGGATACCCTTGGAGCAGGAAGTGGATTCGCCCATCAGGCAGGACAGACTGTCTCACCCTTCAGGTGATCTCCATTGGTCTGCTGTGGACTTGCTTGCTCCCCGCTGAGCCCCGAGAATGACAATTTGAATGTAGAAGAAACTGCTCAGGTCTTGATAAAAGTTAAACCCTAGAAAGCTCCAGGATTCTTGGGAGCAGTCTGCAGCGCCCTCTGCTGGAGTTCATCGGCTTTGAGGAGGGTAGACTTACCGCCCACGAGCTTTTGATTCAGGATTTCGATTCAGTCAATGACGCGTTTGCCAAATCCAGGTTTGATAAATATTTCCTGTAAAAAATTTCTCTTGAATTTGCTGTATAGAATGTCAGTCCTGGAATAGCAGGGCACAGGCACTCTGATGCTATGAAGGGGAAGTGGGGAAAAGTGGGTGTAGGAGAGGAAAGAGGAAGGGTGTTTGAAGATGCTGGCCGTGAGGGGGCAGCTAGAGAGACAGCCTTGAGATTGAGAGTACTGACCACACCAGAGAGCCAACACGGTTAGCGCAGGTGTAGGTGAGCCAGTCCTGAAACTGTGACCATGGGGGAACTGTCCCCATTTCCCCCTACAGACCAACCCTACAGATGCCCAGGCCCAGGGTTATGACTCGCAGACCCGAAGTTACAGGATCTCCACAACACAGGGCGGCAGCTGGATGTCCAGGAAGAGTCCTAGTGTGGCCCCAGCATGGAACACGTAATGTTGACCAGGGGCCTCAAACCAGACCAATGACTCTTTGCAATGAACACTTGCAAGTAGAGATGTATGGTCAAAGGGGTATATGGAGTGACTTGTTGGGTCACACTGCAGCTTCCATAACGAAAGTTTTAATTCCTTCCCTTTTAAAAGATTTTCTCATTTTATTCTCTTCCTTTTTTTCTCTTGAATTTTTTTTTATTGGGGAGGATTGGTGTGCAGCGGCAGAGAGCAGATGCGAAGGGACAAGGAATGAATGGGATCAAGATACATGATGTTAAAAACATAAAATATGGGCGGAGGTGGCGCACGCCTTTAATCCCAGCACTCCGGAGGCAGAGGCAGGTGGATCTCTGTGAGTTTGAGGCCAGCCTGGTCTACAGAGTGAGTTCCAGGAAAGGCGCAAAGCTACACAGAGAAACTCTGTCTCGAAAAACCAAAAAAAAAAAAAAAAAAAAAGGGGGGGGGCTGGAGAGATGGCTCAGAGGTCCTGAGTTCAATTCCCAGCAACCACATGGTGGCTCACAACCATCTGTAATGAGATCTGGTGCCCTCTTCTGGCTTGCAGGCACACATGCAGGCAGAACACTGAATACATAATAAATAAATAGATCTTTAAAAAAAAACAACACACACACACATAAAATAAATTTAAAAGAAAAAGGACCCAGATCTGATTTTCAGCACCCACACTGCCCCTCACAACCTTCTGTAACTCCAGTTTCAGGGGATCAACTACCTCTTTTGGCTTCTGCAGGCACTGGACACACATGATGCATGGACATACACACAGACAATAACCCACACACATAAAAATCAATCAATTAATTAATTAATTAATTAATAGCTGGGGGGAGCAATCCTTACAAATCCCTTTCTGCGTTGAAGCCTGAGCTAGAGGGGAGGTGTTGTTACATTCAGCTAAGGTAAATGAGACCTTGTGGTGAGACACAGTCAGAGGGAGGAGGCTGTATCAGGAAGGGGCACCAACAGCCTGTGCCTACAGCACTTTACCAGATTTACAGTAAATTGGTTAGTTCTCGGGTGGGAAAATTGTTTGTCTGGGTAAGTGTAAGGCGTACATAATCTGTAAATGACCATGCCATGTGTTCAGTGGAGCAAAACATCAAACTGTTAGCTTTGAACTTCTACTTTTGAAGGATTTAAAAAGTAAAAATTAAAAATTTTTAAATTTAAAACAAAAAATGGGTTAAAAAATTTAAATTAATCAATAGAAATTTGATGTTTCTATTGATTAATTTAAAATTTCTATTTCTATTGATTAATGAAGCTGGAAGGTTTTTTTTTTAGCCTCTTCTATTAGTTTTCAGCCTCTCTCTCTCTCTCTCTCTCTCTCTCTCTCTCTCTCTCTCTC
>CABHPR010128837.1:0-47015 GCA_902168415.1 Peromyscus melanophrys
CACACACACACACACACACACACACACACACACACACACACACACACACGTTGTAAATGTAAAGATACTGATTTAAATCTACAGAGTCACATTTTGGAAAGAACAGTCTCAGGCTGGCTCTTCCTCAGCTCAGTTGACTAGCATTTGTCCCGGTACTGATGTAGGCTTCAGCCCTGCTTTCTAAACAAGATACTGTGTCTGGCATCTGCATAGATCTTCAGAAAGGAGGTATAGTTGTTAATAATTTACTCATAATAAATGTAGTTGGCTGAGTACATTTTTAAAAATAGCAACATAGTTCAAAACAGAGGCTTCTGATTAAATAATTATTGGGTAACAGGAAAGAATATTTTCAGATTTGTAGACTCAGTGGTGGATGGTTTCACTCTAAAGTCTTGCTGTTTCCTGATGCAAGGAGTTTCTGTAACTGCTTACAAATGTGAATACTCAGAGTATTAGGAATACATTTCCCCACTTGAGTTATAAGTTCTTAGAATTATGTCTGTGAGACAATTTTAAAAAAGGAAAAGAGCCAGGTGGTGGTGGTGCACGCCATTTAATCCCAGCACTCCGGAGGCAGAGCCAGGTGGATCTCTGTGAGTTCGAGGCCAGCCTGGTCTACAGAGTGAGATCTAGGACAGGCACCAAAACTACACAGAGAAACCTTGTCTCAAAAAACAAACAAACAAACAAAAAAAACAAAAAAAAAAAAGAAAGAAAGGAGAAGTAGATAGTGTTTACTCCTTTGACAGGTGGGTTAACTGAGTGTCTGTATGTCTTGAGGGCCTGAGAACAATTGCTGTTCTATGCTGATGCTGAGATGATTCATTGCTTTGGGTTCAAAAATCTTAGTTTTTTTTTTCTTTTTTTGTCTTACTATCTTCTCCCATCCACAAAAATACCCAAAGACAAAATATCTACACACACACACAAACACAGACACAGACACACACACAATACTATATATTGTGTTAAGTATCTTATGTGGAGCAACACACATACTTGTTTTTACACTATATCTTTTAAGTCAAATAATTAATTTATTATGCGTAGGAAAAATACACACTTCAAGAATTATAATACTGCCATACATACATATCCTTTTCATTTAAATTTTTGGCTGTATATGAGTGTCTTCCATATTTACTTTTTTTTTTTTTAATCTGCTCTGAGGCCCCAATCTACCATATTAACTGTTTCCTCTTGTGGACTCAACCCTTCCCTTTCATGTTTGAAACAGAACACAACACAGTGACAGATGAGTAGTAATTTAAACCTGAAAGTCCAGAAGTATAAAAGAGTAGTTTTTACCAGCTTCTGGTTGCCTCTGGTAGGTAGTCATCTAGGGATGAAAGGCCAGCAAGCTGAGCTGAGGCCTCACATGTTGAGGAATTTGAAGGGACTTTATTGTTTGCTCAGGCTTACTCACAGAAAACTAGCAGAAATTTGACTTTGATTCCAAGTAGAGAACATGACAGTGTTTAAGGCATTTCCTTCTTTGTTAAAATGCATCTTAGGGGAAAAAATTAAAAACGTTACTTTTTCTTTAAAACAACAAAAAGGAAAGTCAGCTTGTAGACATCTATTCATCATTAGCCTGCCTGAAGTTCTGCTGATTAAAGTGTTCTGAAGCAGCAAAAGATAGATCCGAAGCCTCTGAGCTAGTGATAAGGGCCCAGGGTACAGCAGCATGGTTGAGCTACTTTGGTGGTGCTCCACCTTACCTGAGGCAGGGCAGCAGGGGGCTGTAGCATGAAACTTAAAGAGTCTTATTAATAAAATCAAAGCTGAGGCCAGTTATTGGGTGAATGCTGGAAGCTAAGAGAAGCAGAACAAGCCACAGCTACCTCACCTTGCCAATTCCTCAGCTGATCTGTTTCCTCAGACTGGAAGCCTTGAGTCCTCATCCGAATGGGTCTCAGCTGAACTGTGCTACTCCAAAGCCTGAAAGCTTAACCAACCAAAAGCTTCTAGTTCCTGATCTTCACGCCTTATATACCTTTCTGCTACCTGCCATCACTCCCTGGGATTAAAGGCTCACTTCTTGGAATTAAAGGCATGTATCACCATGTCTGGGTGTTTCCAATGTGGCCTTGAACTCACAGAGATCCATGCCTCCAGAAGGCTAGGATTAAAGGTGTGAGTGCCACCATTTTTAGCCTCTGTATCTAGTGGCTGTTCTGTTCTCTGACCCCAGATAAGTTTATTAGGGTGCACAATATTTTGGGGAACACAATACCACCACAGGGGGCTTTCTTCCTAGTTGGGTTGCTGTTTTTTAAGCAGTGATAGTGTCCTAGTGAGCAGAACAGACCGGCTAGTGTGGATATCTACTCTTCAAGGTGTTATGTGACAAGAGTTAGTTTAAAAAAAAAAAAAAGTGTCCCAGCCTCCGTACGTTCCTGTCACTGATGCTCCAGCTGACACAAGCGTCAGTTTTTACCCGTATCCTCGAACTCTTTGGGTTCTGATTCTTTCCCAGAGCCCTTCATTCCTTCTCCCAGGTTATAATGACTCTTTGTTTGTATGTGTTCTTTCAACACAACACCATTGTTGTAAGAGGTCCTGGGACAGGGATAGCGTTGTGTTGTCAAGGAGACTAGGGATGGAGAATGCCAGGTACCACCAAGATCTTTAACTGTCCATTGCCGTGACAACCGTTCTGTTTTAGCCTTCTGAGCATAGGGAATATGTTTACTCTGGACTAATTAAAACCTGGTAGTTAAGGCAGTGGAAACAGTCCACTGACTTCCTTTTTTTGCCACTTCTTCGAAGTCTAGGACTAAGGGAGAGATGCGAATAGAATTTTTCTTTTGTCCTCTATAGATATCTTGATATTCCTTTGGTTTCTGGTTGGACCTGAACGTATCCCAGTGTAATTTCTGTTGCTGTGATGAAAGACTTGATGAAAGCAACTTAGGGGAGAAAGGATATCTTCCAGCTCCCAACTCCAGGTTACAGTTCATCATTGTGGGCAGGTTAAAGCAGCAGGAATTTGAAGCAGCTAATGACATTGATAGCCAAGATCAGAGAGAATGAATTCATCATGCTTGTGTTCAGCTTATTTTCACTCTTTCTATAGTCAAGGACCCAAACCCAGGGAATAACGCTACCTACTTACAGTCTGAAACTTCTCAGATTGGCCAGTGTACTCAAGACAGTCCTTAACAGACACAGGCCACCACAATCCAGACTTCATTAAGACTCTAGCCAGGTGTCAAGACTGTGTCAAGCTGACATTTGAAGGTAACCATCTTGCTGAGCTACATGCATAGGAGTTTATATATGCTCAGTACACTTAAGTATTATGTAATTTAGGTTTATAAAGTAGTTTTGAGAATTCTATCTATCAAGGGAATTTAGACTTTCTCAAGTTGTTGTGTGACAAAACTTTTCCTGGGGAGATGCAATATATGAGTCTAGATGCAATGTACAGGTAGAGAACTCACAGCAGACCAAAGGATGGATCCCATCAAAGTCCAACTTGGTGACCCGGTGAATTTTATTGGGGTTACTTAGGAACATGGGTGACAGGTCACTTACAGGAGCAGAAATGGCTCAAAGATGGCCGCGTCTGTCTTTGAGGCCTACACCAGTGTGAATGACGGGTCACAAAAGCTGGGAACCTGGAGCACATTGCACAGCCTGCAGGCGGCTCAACAAGGTAGAGAGTGTCCTTTCCAGGTGATTCAGCTGGTCTAAACCTCTTCCAGGCAGTTCGGCTGGTTCTGCTTCTTCTAGGCAGCTGGTCTGGTCTCAAAGTCTTTTTTGCAGCTTTTCTCCTTTGAAAGTCTTCTTTGTAGCTCAGCTTTTATTGTTTACTCTGTCAGAGATGGGCCTAGTGAATCTGTTCAGTTTCAGGGACTTCCTAAAGCTCCTTTGAGTTGTTTAACTTCTTAAGGCATTTCCCTGCAGGATGGAATGTTTCAGTCTCAAAGGAAACTATTACAGAACACCAGTGAAAATGAATCTCATCTACTGAAGACATTTAGAACAATAAAATAAAATTTAAAAAAAGATTTATTTGGGAGCGGGGTGGCTGGAGACATGTCCTAGCAGTTAGGAACATGTACTGTTCGTGTAGAGGACCTTGGTTTGATTTCTAGCACACCCATGATGGATCATAACTGCTTCTCGCTCCACTTCCACGGGATCTGATGCCCTCTTCTGACCTTCAAGTTCATATAGATAAAATTATATAAAAAGAGTTTTATCACTCTTTTATGTGTAGTACCTGTGAGTGTACTTGTGTGTGTGTGTATGTGTGTACATGCGTGTGCACACATGTGTATGGGTGCCCACAGAGACCAGAGGTGTGGTATCTCCTAGAGCTGGAGTCAGGGCAGTTGTGAACCACCTGACCTGGGTCCTGAGAACTAAACACAGGTCCTCTGCAGGAGCAGTAAACCTTCTGAGGTCCTGAGCCATCTCCCAGCCTGGACACTTGGGGTTTTAGGGGTGTCTGTTATCAACTGCTCTTGCATCTGATTTTATTAGTGCCTTCTTATAGCACAAATCTTAAAAGGTCTTATTAATAAAAACAAACCCGGAGCCAGGTATTGGGGTGAACGCTGAATGATCGGAGAAACAGAACAAGCCACATCCAATCTCACCTTGCTAATTCCTCAGCTAATCTTGTTTCCTCAGACTGAAAGTCTCTGAATCCTCATCCGAATGGATCTTAGCTGAACTGCTGCTGAAAGTTAAAAGCTTAACAAAAACTCTAGTTCCTCGCCCTCACGCCTTATATACCTTTCTGCTTCCTACCTTTACTTCCTGGGATTAAAGGCGTGTGTCACCATGCCTGGCTGTTTCCAGTGTGGCTTTGAACTCACAGAGATCCAGACAGATCTCTGCCTCCGGAATGCTAGGTTTAAAGGCGTGTGTGCCACAGTTTTCTGGACTCTATGTCTATCTAGTGGCTGTTCTGTTTTCTGACCCCAGGAAAGTTTATTAGGGTGTCAATATATTGGGGGACACAATATCACCACACCTTCTCTCTCAGTGAGTGTTGAGCTGGAGGTTAGAGGATGATTATCCTTCCCAATAAGAGGCTCTTAGCTTAGCTTCTCTGACCCTTTGCTTTGTTCTCTCAGTTTCTGGTTGATTCCTGCCGGCCTGATCTATGTCATATTCTGCTGTCTACTGCTTTGGAAGGTACTTTCTTTTCTTCCTAAGCATTCAAAGTACCTGGTTAGGTTATCTGAAATACTTCTGACTTGCTTTTTTCTTCTGGATTTAGGAATTTGTCAATGACATTGGAAAAAAAATTTTTAGATTATAATTACATAGTTTCCTTCTTCCTTTTCCTCCTTCTAAACCTTCTCACATATCCACCCTACTTGCTTCCTTTCAAATTTGTGGCCTCTTTTTCTTTAATCATTGTTGTATATACGTATGGGGTGTGTGTGTGTGTGTGTGTGTGTGTGTGTGTGTATATGTATTTCTAAATACATAAATACAACCTGTTCAGCCCATGTAATGCTACTTGGGTGTTTATGTATTCCGGGCTGACCACTTAGTATTGGAAAACCACTTGGTGTGTTGTTCACTGTGGAAGACTCTTTCTCTCCAGTATCCTTAGTTGCCTCTCGTTCTTTTTCTAGGGTTGAGGTCTCGTGAGCTTTGCCCTGTCCATGTTAAAGGCCTATGCATTCTTGTTGAGTTGTCTTTGGGCAGCCATGTTGGAGAGACTTCATGGTGTAGCTTCTGACCTTTCAGGAGACAGTCTCACAGAAGACTCCCTCTGGCTCTTACAGTCTTGCAGTCCACCCCCCTCTTCTGCAGTGTCCCCTGAGCCTTGGAGTGCAGGAGCCCCTGAGTGCAGGAGCTGGGTTGCAGATGGATCAGTTGGGACTGGGCTCTGCAACTCTATGCTTTGATTGGATGTGGGGTTTCTGTAATGGTCTCCATCTGCTGCAAAGAGAAGTTTTCTTGATGAGGGGTGAGAACTGCACGTATCTGTGGGTGTGAGGACAAATACTTAGAATGTAGTTGGGGATCATGCTGCTTTAGTAAAAAGGCAGCTGTAGATTCTCCTCCAAGAGCCCTGAGCCCACCAGCCCTGGGTAGTTGGCTAGCTTTCCAGTAACAGGGATGATTTTCCTCTTTCTGATCAGTTCTTATGGAAAGTGAGGGAGGAAGACAGTCTTCTTGAACATTTCTACCAGTCCATGCCCACAAAAACATTGTAACTAGAGAATTAGAAATCAAGCAGGGGAGTATTGACACTGCAGGAAGTAAAAATTCTGAAAAAATTTAACCTTATAAACTGATGAAAAATACTGAGACATCTTGATAACTATCATTACATAGTACTAATATTCCAGTAACATTGACTTTTGAGGCTATAATTCTTGGCCTTGAACTTTTCATGCCTCTGTGTTTTTAACTTTCTTTACCAAGTAGTAGGCAAGTGTTCCAAGTGTTCTGTGGGCACATGATACTCTCTCTGCTTAAGGATTCTTTTCCTGAGCCCACCTGTCATATTAACAGTTTACTTCTATGATCTTGGTTTGAATGAAAATATGAAGGATTTATAGTTTACTCCTATACCGTCTTTGTTCTATATGCCTAGTCTGTACTTTTGTGGAAATATTCTTAAAGTTTTCCTATAACACTGTTTGCATCCAAGAAAGACCCAAAAGATTTTTAGCCTTGACCATGGATTATGAACTACATGTGATTTTCATTTTGTAATGTACTAAAAATCCATTTATTCTAATAGAGTTAGACCAAGTTTTAGGAAATGAAACCGTTTATTCATGGTGATGTAGAAGTGTAGCCGTGTTTATACTTTTGATCATTTTGTGGAGAAGTATTACCTTGGTAGGCAACCAGCTGGCTTCTGGGAGAGTTGTACCCCTGATACATGCTTAGAACAACCATGTAAAATGTAACTGGCCGACGCCTTGGTTGGGGTTTGGGTCACTTTCTTAGTTTTCACATTAAGCTGGGAGCACAATTGGATGATGTCAGTTTCTACCAGTTTTCATTCTTATGATGGCCAGATGTAGTATTTCCCCCTGTTGTTAACACTTGAGAAAAGTTTGCCAAATGGGGAAATGTGGATTGCAATGAGAAGACATTAGTAATTATTGTTGTTTCAAGGAGAGAAAAATACAGTTTGTTTTTTTGCTGTTATTTTAGAAAAGGACAAACGTGTTGAAATTCAAAATTCTTCAAGGAATTTCTGAACAAATGAACTTCATTTTAATAGCAACGTTCTTTCATTTTTATCTACTATTTCTTAAAACAGTCTTTAAACTTCTTTGTTTTGAGGGAATGTTTTCCCCTAGGAGGTTGTGGCAATTGAAGTTATAACCCTTGGGGGACCTGAGTTAATTTGCTTGCTTTCCCCAGTACTAGCTCATGACTCAAGATGTTATTTTTGATGTGAACTAGTGACCTTTGGAATTTATACAACATTAAAAGTTTATTGAGAAATTTGCATACTTACATACATACTTCAATAAAATGGTGAGAAAGTGATTCTGTGGTTTCTACTAATGTTCTAAGCTTTCTTGATTGGCATTCAATATCTCTGGTTACTGGCGCTTTATGGAACAGACCTGAGGCTCAGTGGGTTCTGTGATGTCGAACAAGCTTGCACTGTTTTTATGGGCACTGGATGCTGTTTATTTGTAATGACTGAGATTTTGAGTAGCTGGTTTTCCAGTGAGGATTTTCAGGAGAGAAGGGCTGTCATGGACAGTCAATCTGGGAAAAGATTAATATTGGAGACATTAGGGAAAACGTTTCTTTGTATTTGTTTCAAAATTGTGAAGAAACCAGAGTAGATGATGGATGTTTAAGGATAGAGGGCATGGTGATCAGTCGAGGCTTTCCCATCAGGATAGGATGGTCCCCAGAGGGGCCAGTTTAAAAAACAAATCACATGCATGGAGGTCTTTAGTATCAACTGGGGTGGCGGGGGGAAGCCTGGTGATTAAAAAAAAAAAAAAAAAAAGCAAAGGGCTTGAATAAATATTTTTTTTCCAAGGAGAGTATACAGATGCCCAGTAAGCATATGAAAAGATGACCAACACCTCTAATTTTTAGAGAAATGCCAATTAAACCAAAAGTTAGTTATGACCTTATATTTATCAGTTATGACTGCAATAAACACAGAAGACAGCTGGCATTGGGATTAGGACTCATGTCATTCTTAGTGGATGTGTGAAACGGTGCAGCATAGTTAGATAGAGGATTATGGTACAATCCAGGCATTCTGCTTCTGGAGAGACAGAGGGCAGAGGGGAGAGGGCAGAGGGCAGAGGGCAGAGGGGAGAGGGCAGAGGGCAGAGGGGAGAGGCAGGAAGATCTCTTGAGTTCAAGTTCGGCCTATTTTCAAACCCTACTGAGAAACGATAGGAACATGCTGAGAATGAAGGACCAAGAGAACACGAGCAGTTGCTGCTGCCGTCTTGGAGGAGTTCTTTTGGCAGAAAAAAAATGTTGCGCCTTAGATTCGTATGATGTTTAGGCAAACAAGATGAATGTTACAATAAGAGACTTTAAAGCCGCACTACTTTACATCCATCCCCACACTTACCTGCATATCTACAAATATCCACGAGTCCAGGACAGCGCCTCTGCCTCAGAGTGATCTTTTGTCAAGTGGAAGGACAAACTTGTGTTTAGCACCAACCCTGTGTTTGTATATTGGTTGTAACTGTGCATTTATAAAAAGGTGCATCAAAACAGAAATGTATTTTGCTTGGAGTAGGAAACATAGGCGGGATGGGTTGGCCATTAGGCTTCTAGGATTAGGGCCATTGGAGGGTTGTTTGCAGGATTCCCTTCCACTACCTTTCTGACAGCAGGACTCCTTCCTAAGAGATTAGAGCGTTGTCGGTTTCAGAGTGGGAGACACTCTGTTCATATATTTAAAACCAACACAATACAGTCGGCTGAACACCCTCAAACTCAGCTGCAGCTGTGTGTTACATATTTTGGTTAGAGACAGAATATTGCATAGTGAATTTCATGGTGTTGAATGAGTGAGTTAGCATTTGTTGGAGGAGGTAGAATAGAACTCCTTCCGCAGTAAAAAGGAACATTTCTCAAAAGCAAACGACGAAACAAAAACAAAAATCCAACATAAAAAATTTATACTTTAATAAGCTATGTATGTCTCCCCAAACAACATTAAATGAGTGTATCAGCTCAGTTGAATGCATAATATGTCCTGCATTATGTTCTGACTTGGCTTTAGTGCATGGTGTGTTGGGTTAGGACAGCTGCAGGGGGTTGCGAAGTAAATCAGTAATGTTTTTAAGAGGGACGTAGCAATGTGTGCTACCTGCGTCCTGGTCTTTGAGGCTTACCCCTATATCCTGGTTTTAGGTTTTTATGAAAGGTCCTAGTATTATTGTCAAATGGAAAACTCTGATGATAAACCGAGAAAATAGTACCATGGTCTTGAAAGCAAGAGGAAGTCCAGCTTGTTGTGGGGACCAGGCAGGGTTGGAGAGATGGGTCTCCAGAGAGGATAGAATGTCTGGTGGCTCAGGGAAAAGCAGAGGTGGAAGAACATGGCTCATGTTCTCAGAGTAGCCTGCGGCTCACATGCTTTGGGCTGAGAGGGCAATGTAAAAGCCAACTGCAGAGGTAAAGGCCGGCTGGCACCAGCAGGCTTACCGAAAGCATTGTGAAGTAGCTTTTAGAGTCATGGACACTCGTAATTTTGTCAAAGTCGTTTTTCTGAAGTTCTTCGGGATTTCCACTGTGGTTTTCAAAAGAGTGGAGGAGAGTGTGAACCATGGAGAGTGTCTGCACATTTCACACCAGTGCGTGGGAGGGGGAGTCCTCTCGTGTCTTCCTCCTGGATATTGTTCAGCGGTCATTGTTTTCTCGCTGTTCCTTTACCTCCTTTCCCACAGGGGCGACAAAGCCGCAGGGATTCAGTTTTTCTCGGTTTACACTACTTTCCTACAATACAAAATATTTGTAGCCCTGCCAGCACTGTCTTTGCCAAAATGGACTTTTCAGAACTCTCCCTAGAGCTCTCGACGGCTCTTTTTAGTGTTGGTATTTCTCCAGTAGAACACTGGCCAGTGGTCCAGTCATGTGCACCAGGCATGCTGATAAATACTGGTCTCCAGGCATCTAGTGATACATTTGTCAGCCTGTGACTAATTGTGTGTTCCTTTTTTTTCCCCTCTGTGAGATGTGTTTGGCTACTACACATGAAAATGTTTCAAAATACTTACCTAATTCATTCCCATTGATATTTGAAGCTCATCAATACTGTGTCCTTAACAAATTCTAGATTGCGTAATTACTGAGTAACGTGTTCCATAAGTGAAACATGTTGTGACTTTGCCAATCATTGTGATTACTGTTGAAGGCTAGCTTTGGTGTTTCATTTGTGGTCCTCATCTTTATAGTGATAGAAGTTGATAAATTGCCTATCCAGAATATTATATTCTTATTGTATCTTGCCAACTTGAATATCTTGCTCACCTTGGTGCTGGTAAGGATTGAATTGTCTCTAGGGAGAAGTTTTGCTATAAATTTTAAGAAATAACACACACACACACACACACACACACACACACACACACACACACACACACACACATACACACTGCGTTCTGAATGCTGGTGTTGTACTTCCAAGCATATGCAAACTTAATGGTCTGCCTGTCTGTATCGTTTTCTCCTGGAATGACAGCTTAATAGTTTTCCCGGTTGGATTGTGTTAAATCTTTAAAGGCTACATTCACTAAAACATATGTCCAGCATTTGGGCAGCCAGCGTCTGAGTGACCATTTTCGTGGAGTACAGCTTAGCTCTGCAGCGAGTGGTATCTTGTTGCTAAAGTGACATTAGCCTGCATGTGTGACACATCACAGGGGACCTGTATATAGGTATGAATTTTATGCTTTACTTTAATAGCTAAAAATTGCTTTAAATCAGCAGATAAAAGGTACGTTAAAATTCCATTAATTTGGAGTTTTACTTCAAATCATTGCAGGATGGGCTAAGGTATATTTCTAGGTTATCTTAAAATGGATTTTATAATCGTATGAGTGTACAAAGATGACATGCAATGTCTTTAAACATTTGTTTTCATGGAGTTTGGTCTGGCTTGTTTGGAGCGTCTCCCAAATTCAGACTATTGTGTTAGCTGTCGTATATAGATAGGCTGGGCTTCTCACCATTCCTACAGATGCTTAGGCTGAGCATAGTAGGTGGGGAAAAGTCATAGATTCCCTAACTAGGGTTCCACCAAAACAGGGCATCGTATTTATCTGTGACCTCCCATGTCCCCATTTTGCTTGCCTCTCCTGTGACAGGAGGCTGCTTGTGTCTGGTAAAAGAGCTTGAAATGGTGAGTAACCTTTTGGGGGGCAGCCTTTAAGGTTTTACCAGGCGAGGAACAGAGTCTCCTATTTTTGGAATGTGGAGAAAAACACGGAGAAGCTTTTCACAGTCCTAATCTTTAATTGACTTAGCCTGTGCTGGTGGCGTTTGTTGCCTCTGACTCAGCGGAGCCCCTGGTGCCACAGACCATAACCCAGGGGCAGGTTTTAGTGGTAAAAAGTTGAGGAAGCAGGAGCTGGAAAATCCAGCCTATGTGATTTTTCCTGGCTTTGATTGGTTTAGCTTTCATATTGAAACGTTGTTTGAACACTTTAATTTTTTTAAACGGAGAAGTACTTATCTTAGATGGGAACTTGACAACTTAAACTTTAAGCTTCTCTTTCTTTAGAAGAAAAGTATTAGTATTTATGTCTATCATTTTGTATTTTTAAAAAGCTAATAGCAACCACCTTTGGAAAACACCATACTAATTTTAAGGGAGTTCAGGAAAGTACCAATTTTGTAAAGAAATTTCTAGGCAGTTTTACGTTTTAAAGTTTGCCTAGGTGTATGTATGATCATTGAAAATTAAACTTGATTTTAACAGATATTTAATTGAACCACAAATGATAGAATTCTGTTTGATAAATTTGGAGTGATCTCAGTATTGTCTACAATATTAATAAAGTGAAAATAATAAATGGAGCAGAAAAAACAATTTAGGAGTCTTAGCAAACTAAAAATGTGCATGATGAAAAGCATGTGCCACACTGAGTTTCTGTGCTGCTTCATGAAATGATTGACCTATAATATTCAGACAATCAAATAGATGGTAATTCCTAGGGAACATGGCAGAAGATAGCAGTGTTTCTTCATACATAGCTGCTTTCCAGGGATCAGAGATAATTTTAAGCATAAAAAAAATGAAACTTGAGTACTTTCCAAATTCAATGAAATAGTGGGCACAAAATCCGTGGCTCAGAGCAGGGGCCCTGGTGGTGTCTATGACAATTGTGATTCTAATAATCTTTTCCGTGTGCCTCTTCTTTGCATGCTCTCTTTTACTTGTAGGAGTGCAAGGGGGCACCTCCACACATCCAAAGTAAGGCTATGTTCTATTCCCTCTGCCCTCTAGTCCTTGGTGTTTCAGGAATTTCTGGACTTGCTGCTACAGTTTTGATAGCAACATCCTTTATCTGAGAATGACAGCACATTTTTGTGTTAGGCACAGACAGAGATACCTGACTTAACCCTCTCACACCAATGGGCTATTTGTCATTCTGTCTGAGATCTGCCTTGAAGGATGCTTGGCAAGGAGCTTCGTATGTTCTACATGAACCAAGAGGGTGGCAGGTGGAGGCTGGCTTCCAGCGATTTTAATGTGACTATTTGTTCCTGTGGTCTGTGACCCAAGGGTTCCTCTGTTTTTGAAGGGAATCCTAAGATATTATTTAAAACATTTCTGTTTCTTAGGAGATTATGAACATAGTGTTTTGTCAATTTAGCATTAATTCATGGGCCTTTCCTTTACTTTTTAATTATTTAGACTTACTGAGAATACTTTCAATAACCTAAGGACGTAAGATAGTGTTTGAAATCCCTTGTATGTGCCTCCTTACCTACCATTTTTCAGGAGAAACAATGATCATGTAAAAGGAATATTTCTCATAACATACATGTTTAAAAGGGTATGTGTCTCATCACTTTTCACAAAATGAGCTAATCATCCTTCAAGTTGCTTATTTTTCTAATTGACTTTGGACGTCTTTCCGTGTTGTCAATCTTTTCTGTGGCTCCACAGTTCTGTATGGTGTGGAGGTGCATTTGTGTAGCCATTTTCTTCCTGAGGGATGCTCAGAAGGTCTTGCTTCTGTATATTTGCATATCATGCTGCTTGAACTATCAGAGTTGAAAACATTTCTCTAACACCATAGACATATATGATCCATCCATCCATCCATCCATCCATCCATCCATCCATCCATCCATCTACTTATCTATCTATTCTCTCTCCCTTTCTCTCTCTCTTTCTATACATGCCTCCCCCTTCCCCCCTTCAAGTTTTGGCTCTATAGGTTGCTGGAACCATATAGACTATCTACTCTGATTGCTTGCTGGATTTCAATGTTCATTCTAAATGTTGTTATTTGATCTTGAATAGGCCCCAACCTGAGTTATAAAGGACTAGTACATTGTATGGAGTTTTAGGATAAGAGCAGCATGTTTAGGGAAGTCTCTCGTTCTGACCTGTTAGACATTAACCTACACCATCTAGCTTGGGTGTTATTAGCTGCTTCATTGGTTATGTTATACTGGCAGGGCTCTGTGTCACAGAGCTTTTTACAGAGATCTGTCTAGCAAATGGATTGTTCAAGCTGATTAACCAAGGCAGGAACATCTCTTAGAGGATATTTTGAAAATATATTTGTTTTTATTTTTTTTATTATACAGTGTTTGTATGCCATCATTTCTAGCCCAGCACATTGAAGTTTAATTGTGATTTTTAAAAATGTCAAATTACTACAGCCATAGAAAGCCAAATGCCAGTTCATCATACTTTTGTTTTTTTAATGGTGTTCTTACATCTCCCGTTCTTCAGTCACTACTTAATAACTGCCCAGATCCTGAGGCTTACCATCTGCTGACGGAAGCTGCTGTCTTTCTCTCTGAATTCTAGACCAGAATTGTCCAGATTGAGTGAAATCTTTTCTTTGAGACATATGTCTTTTGCTTGAAGATTTCATTTAAAATTCATAAAATAGTAGATTTTTTTTTAAAGAGGAGTAATAACACTGATAGCAATTTAGAAAAGAATTTACCTCTTCTCTGCTAATATGGTTTAATGTATTTGAGGCGATAACCTGTAAATTTTAGTAGTTTTTCCTCCCAACACAGCCGGCATTCTGCTATGATATTGTAGCCACACCTTTTGATTTATATTTGTACCTGGTCTGTCATGCCCATTGTAAGCCACTGGGATTACATCATTGTGACGCTTTTCATGTTGACGTGGCACTGGGGTCATTAACCAGATTTTAGTGCCCGTTATGAATACGGTCGTAACCCCTCATTTTCAGAGTGACTTCTTACTGGCAAGTCTCTCAAGGATGTACTGGCTCCTCTTTTTCCTTCACAATGGTGTTTTCATACTGTTTCGGGGTTTTCCCTTTTCCACAACCAATATTTCTTAAGACTATTGTTGTATATGGACTTACATGTCATATGCCCCCAACCCAAAAAGCATTTCAAGTCTTAAGTAAAAAGACGGAAAAATCAGACCAAGATATGGACATATGAAACAGTTATTCACTTATAACAAAAAATCCTATAAAATAGGCATGAGTTTTAAATTATATACTATATGGAGTTATAAATCTCATTTTTCTTTCATGCTAAGGTTATAAGCTACATTAAAATTTCTTGACAGTACGAAAATCCACCCCATTTTCTGAAAGCCATTTGTAATAACTTACTAAACATAAGATCAGCTTACTGCTTTTTATTTACGGAATTTAAGCAGTTTGTTTTTATTAGCGAGTGAAAACGCCATCATATGCTTAAAATATGTATTCTCTTCAACATCAGGTTCTCCTTTTCTCTTTCAGTCTGTGATCAAGACGGGGCGACTGCTGATCAGTCATGAGGCTCCCTTGACAGGCGGCTTTGCATCCGAGATCAGCTCCACAGTCCAGGTAGAGTAACACAGCGCCGACTCGAACACTTGTGCGGTTGTGCGTGTCTGTTCTGGAAGGAAAGATTGCTTATCGCCAAATTCTGAAATACGAACTTTTGGAATATGTACATTTCCCGTTGAGACTGTACTGTCCTTCAGCTAGTGGTGTAATTATATCTCCACAGAAGGAAATTTAAATTAATCAAAGTGGAAAAATCTTTTATGGAAGAATAAAAATGAGATGAATAAAATAAGCTGTGTTTGCTACCTTAACAGGGAAAGGGAACTCTTTTTACATGTCAACCTAATCATCCCCTTGTAATAAAACTTAGTATTGTTATGAAATAGGTTGGTTATGAAATTCATCTTAGAAATTTATAGTACTCACCCTTAATTCTGTCAAAAGTAGCTAATTTCAAAAAGTATTTATCAGTTTAATTAGTAATCAGTGTGTGGAACGTGAGAAATATTAAACACTTTCATTTTTAAAATGTTCACATAAGATACTGTGTAATGTGGAAAGTCCCATAAACTTCTTTTCAAGGGGATTTTACTTAAATTTTTTATTCATATATGTGTCATACATATGTACAATGTGAAGGAATTATATTTTTCTTTATTTTTTAAATTTAAAAATTAAATAATCAAAATATAAACTACATGCATTTTAAACTCAGAATATCTTTAAATTTTGTAAATGCTTTTCTTCTGTTTTCTGATACCATGATTCTTTAATTATTAAAATACATCTAGTAGAAAATGCGCAAGTGTGGGGTTAATAGTTTCATAGACATTACAGTGAAAGAATAATGCTGTAAATTAATTTTAAATTTTTGACCAGCAAATGACTTTTTCCAATAAAATAGTTTATGTGCTAGTTAGTTATATTACATAGACTTTTTTTTTTATAATAGTATGAAACAGATTTGAACAAAATATTTTAAAAACTGAATCTAAATAATTATATTCAATGAAAATAAAACTGTACATCATCTATACAGTTCTATGAAAGGTTGAAAAAAGTGAATATTTGAGCTTTGTCAATGTTTTGTTTTTCTGTTTACTTAATACCGTTTAGGTATCATGAATACTTGGTTTGCATTATACACTAATTGTTGAGTAATATAATGTACCAAATCTTTTAAAAATGAGGCTGCAGGAATAATCACTGTAATACCAAGATGTTGTTTCAAGCCAGATGCAGAATTGGCAAAAGAAACTGGATTTTCTGACTCCTGATAACTCAGTAGCAGTGTAGTGCAGCCTCCAGGAGCAGAACATTTGCTGTGGATAGGAACCCTGACAAACCCACTGCTTGCATAATCTCATGGCTTATACCAAATGTCATTTGCATATAATTGTACAAGGAAAATTAGTAGAAGGTAGTTGGACTTGGCATTTGTATCTCTTTATAAAAATTTCTTCCCCCCGAGCTTGCTTTTAAAATGTGATCTCTATTGGTAGGCTGCCGTAGAGTCTAATACAGTTTTCAGACTGGAATGGATTTAGAAAGATGATCTAATCTAGTGTCTCTTGATTTTGAATAATATGTGGACTCATGTTTATGGAAAAATGACTCTCCAGCCCCAAGAATACATTAGCAAATCCTCATTTCAGAACACAGGATTAGGAGTTTAAACACTGCCATTGCAGCTTGCCAGGACCAAAGATCACAAAGAGTGTGTCACAGTCAGGTCCTGAAACTGTGAGATGATTTATGGTATTAGAAGCTGACAGAGAGATTACCCACCGTGTAATCGTCTTTGCCCCATAGCATGAATGCAGCAAAGCAATGCAGCTTGTGCCATGCCCGGTGCCCACAGATTGACCGTAGCTCCTTAGGTGCTCACCTGCAATAATAGCCTCAACTGGTTCCCTTTCTAGCCAGATTCCTGTTTGTTACTAAAATGCTGTGACTGACAGGCTTATAAGACGGGAAAGATCTTGAACTAGCCCAGGAATTTTGAGTCAATGCTCAGAGAATAAATACACAATCTTTTCTGAGAGTCCTTCAGCCCTAAGAGGAACATAGAAAGTTTGAATTCATTATAATAAAATCGTCTGTTTCAGTAGAGAAATCTTTCAACTAGTGAACTACAAGGTGAATTAGGTAATGTTGTAAATTTTTAGGGGGTTTGTAGTTAATGTTTTAGGTAATTAGAATTTTGTTTTGTCTTAAATCAAGCCTTATTTGCATAAACCCAGAATACAGAAAATGAATCTAAATAAATCTTAATAAGTGTGTTTGCCTTTTATTGCTTTTTCCTATTGGTTAAAAAAAAAGGAAGCTGGAGATGTGAGCTTTTTCCTTTTTAGAAGTAATGTTTAAAAATAAGTCGAAGTGATTTCAGCAATTGCTTTATGCATGTGTCCAGCTAAGTGAGGTGGACGCTCTTCAGCCTCCCGCCAGTGAAACCTGGATCAGGTCGCCGGTGCTGTCGGTTGTTTTCAATGAAGTCCCTGAAGTGAGTTATAGTTGCTTTCACCACTTGGAGTGATTCATACTTCTACATTTCTTTTTGATGTGTGGACCTTGTAAGGTTAGAAAAGATAAAATAGGGTTATGGTGTTCAAAGTCAACTTTCTGGGCAGAAGACAAAGGAAATGTCCAAGGAAAAGGTTTTCATTGTCGCTGGGGGAAGCAGCTTGAAACTGTAGATGAGAATGTGCTCTGGACTTGGTCACTCCTCACTAAAATACCCGATTTTCATTGTATCAAAGAATCTTGAGTTTTATATGAAATGTTTAGGTTACAGCATTGCAACCCACATGTTATTATGTGGAACACACATGGCAGCTTTTTATAAACCCTTGGCTAATTCTTTAAAATTGCTTATAAATTAATGTCTTAAGAGAATAATTATAAAATAGTAAAATTACTGTTTTTAAATACACAAAACTGAAAATTCTTGGGAATCTAAAAATGTTTCACTTATATTTTAAATTATTACTCATAGTCAAAATAAAAAAAAAACACTGAGACTTGAGCACCATACAAAAATAGCTTTTTAAGTTTTATAATTGATATTATTAGAAGCATCAGAGTGTGCTACAAAACACCTTGACAATAATAGCACGGTATTGTTGGCATTACTATGGAAAGATTATTTTTAGTTATAGCAATAAAATATGAGAAGAATGAGTATAAAATATAGTCCTAATTTATTTACATAACTTTAATTTACAGCAGATGGCTCTTTGATCAGGCGAGACATTTAGAGTCCACATCCTTCACTCTCTTCAGAGCTGGTTCTTCTTCCTCATACAGCCCCTTATATTATTATTAACATTATTATAAATAGTTTTATTGTGAAATAATGCTAAATTCACCAGAGAAATGACTACCTTATGTTGAGTCTGTAGAAATCATTCACACATTTATTAATAGCCCCTTCTAAAATTTCTGTGTATTGAGAAATGCTGATAAGAATGGAAGGAAAATATTTAATCAAGAACATTGGGTTTAATTTGGACGTGAAGGGGGAGGCAGAAGAAGCTGAGGTCTGGTATGTTTGCCCCCCACTGGGAGCGATTTCGTGGTCCTTCCCTCAAAGCATCCCTGTCTCTCCCCATCCAGTTCTACATTTCCATCTGTTCTCACTTTGGGGTGCGGGAACTTTTTCACCCTCTCCTTTCACTTGACACACGCTGAAACTTGAGGTCCTGGAGATCTTACATTTGAGCCCTGGCGTGTGAAGAAGGGCAAAGACTATAGATTTTAAGTAATTCCTTGACCTCCTCATTGTGGCATTGAGCCACGATTTCACTGTTTTCAGAAAATGAGTTTTATATTGTGTTTGTTCCTCAGCTTTGTATAACCACAGATCTTCAAAAACAGTATCTTTACTGTACAAAAGGAGCATTAACTTCATCCCTTTTAATTCCCCCCAATTAAGTTGTTTTATGTAATTGTGAATCTGGTGTCCGACCTAGTAATTACACATCTAAATGTTAAGACAAAATAGTTGGAGGCACTTTCACAGCTTTAGATACATAGTGTGATTCCTGTAAACCTTCTAGAAACCAACCTTTATTAGTTTCCTGCACATTCCCATAATGACAAATCTCCGATTCTGGTATAATTGTGTGATAATAAAAAATAGTCCCCCCCCCCTCTGGATTCAATATTCAATAAGAGTGCCAAAAATTTTAGGGATTGTGGTTGCTTAGAGGGTTCTTTCCTTTTTTTCTTTTTTAAACACATGGAAGCAATAACTCTGCAATAGAGAGTCCAACTGGAGTGGAGATGGTAACTTTCCATACCATCGTTTTATCCTTTCTGTGCGGTCTCCATGCTGAGAATAAGAACTGAGAAGTCACACACACACACACACACACACACACACACACACACACACACACACAGTTTGTAAGGTGATCGGGTTCTGATAGCTTGAGAGGATTTTTATAGAGCCCGCGTGAATCATTGTGTGAAAGGAAAGTTTCATAGCTTTTAACAGAAGGAATTTTGCTTTTCTTATTGTTTCACGTTAGAAAGGTTGATCTGCATTTTTTTTTCGTTATAAAACCATTACTACCAAATATATAAATACTGTATTTAAGCATGTGAGTATGAAAGAGAGGACAGGTTCTAAATGATTCTGGGTTTTTGCCACTGTGGTAAATATGTCTATCATGTTGATCAATTAAGAGTCATCCGGAGTTACTAATTTGATGAATAGTTTATTACAACTTTGCCATCTCAATTAAAAACAAAGTGTTTCTTACCGACATGTTAGCAACAGACGCAGAAGCAGTCACGGGAACTGTACCTCTTTGTTAAAAGATGGAGCCAGAGCATCATCATGAAAGCCGGTCAGCATATAGTGTTTGACTGTGAGCTGGTCTCTGGTTTTGTTTTTTGTTTTTTTTTTTTTTAAATTACATATATGGCATGTATTCATACCACATCTCATATGTGTGTGTGTGTATATGTATATGTATATGTGTGTATATATATATATATATATATATTCTAAAATATAAATTAAAAGTGTGCTGGGGAACAGAAAATGAAAATAGAAAGTGTATATATTATATGTAAAAATATGGACCCTTAAAATTTCCAGTCACAAGAACTCTGCTTAACCAGCTGCTCATCCCTCAGCCTTAGACGTTGTCTACCTTCTCCCAGACAGAGGGGGCTGCAGCCAAGCCTAGCTTCCCCTGGATGCTTCCTATGTAGATGTCACAGACACAAAGTGATTGTATTAAGATGTCAGACATTTAGAATGTGATTAGGTCATGAGGGTCGTCCCTCGTGAATGGGATTGGCGACCCTCAGAGGCTGGCCAATTCATCCATCCATCACACGTGGATACAACCAGAAGGTAGTTCTTAGAGAAGCAGAAATAAGAGCTTGAGCCGGACTTTGTAAGGAGCAGTTTTGCACAGAAGCCTGTTGAGTACTTTCTGTGAAGGGCTTCTGTGGCCACAGATAGCAGTCACATCCGAATCTCCCCAGGTTGTGCCTTGGACTGGCCTGCTCATGAGTATCTAGAGTGAAGCCCCTATTGCATTCTGGCCCATTTCTCCCTCTTTGTCTTCTGTGTGCTCAGTCTCCACCACCTGCCTTCCCTGCCCTCACTCTGTTTTGGGGATGGGGTGGGGGGGTTGGGGGGCAGTCTTAGTATTTTATATGGCTGTTCTTGGAACCTTCGACTCTGACCTACTTACTGTTGAGCTTTAGACATAAAATTCCTTTTCCTTGCTAATTTTTTGAGGTGATACAAAATATAATAAAATGATTTATATGGAAGGATTTGAACAGGCAACAGTGAGAACAGAGAGCAGTGAAAGTGGAGTGTTTGTTAGCTTATGGAAATCAGCAGTTCTCGGTGTGAGCAGTTAGTCCCCGAAGCTTTTTTGTGGACTTTTTACTTGTCTCCAGCCTCCCGTCCGTTATCACATTCTACTCTTTATTTTTTTCACATCAGTTTGCCCCCCGCCCCTGTTTGAAAACCCCCAAGGTTGCTCTTTCATTGCAGCAGTAAGATGCTTATGCAAGACCTTGATTGCTTGAAACGGTGCGTCCAGTTAAGTTTCCTGCATCTTTGTGTGACCCCCATGTGCTGGGTGCACTGACCATTTCTTGAGTGATAATTCATTCTTGTAACTGTTTTTTGTTTTTTACTCAGTCCTTTAGGCAATGCCTTACCATGGGCATTTGATATGAGAAATGGAGTCCTTGCATTAGGCACTTTGAATTTGTTAAAAGGAATAGATGATAAACAGTGATCCAGTATAGAATATAATACGGCATAGTCAACCAGAGCATTGTGGGATTGTAAAATAAATCTCTGACTATGTCATTGATATGTGTTGCCCGAGGATGAACATGACCCTGGGAATGAAAGTGGATTCAGTCTGGGTAGAAGGGGATACAGTTCTAGGGATATGCATGGTTTTGGTTTGGTTAGAGTACAGTCAGAAAGGCTGTAGCATGAGGTAAGGGTTGACAAGTAGGATTTAGAACCCAAAGGAAAATGCAATATTAAAGAATTTGTCTTTGTCTGGAAGAAATCACAGAACTGAGCCTGATCACCTGGATATCAATTCCAGTTTTCCCATATAATATGCATAAAATACACTTTATAAACCCCTTGGCAAATAGGAAATAGTAGGAAGTAACTAGTGCTTGCTATTACCATGTAAAGCAGTGGTATATAATGAAAAGATTTTAAGCAGGGAACTAACATGGATTTTCCAGTTAGAAAGGTTAGGCTGAGGAGATTCATTAAAAAAAAACTATCTCCATAATCTAATTGAGGGATTTGGGGGCCTTCTAACCAACGATTTAAAGGTAGGATTGGCAAGAAAGGGCTTTAGAGAGTAGGAGAATGGATTTGAAGGAAAGACTTGACTCAATAGAAGGGTATGGGGCAAGGACTGAAGTAGTTGGTGGAATGTCTGGGAGTCAAAAGAAAATGCACACTATGATTATAGATGGGGGCGTGGCTCCACTGAGATCAAAATACCATCGGAAAGAGTGGTCAGTGTGTGAGCAAAGACTTGAAAGCACAAATACAGATTACTGCTTGAATGAGGAGAGTGGTGAGGTGCAACACGCTCTCTTATCTGGTTTCTACCCTTCTCTTATGTTTAAGCCTTGCTTCATATACTAATACCCTCAAAGCTCAGGAGTAGTCATGCTGGGGATTTTATTACAGGATATTGCTGTAATTATTTCACCTTATGATTAAAATGTTATTGTAAATCTCACTGTAGACAGCTTGTAAGTCAAGCTTTGTCAAAGGTATTCATATAGAGGGAAGACATTATATTGTGACGGTGCTATTTGTGATTTTAGGCATCCACTGGAAGATTTAGAACATTCTGTGTGGATAAGGAAGGATTACTGTGGTTAGAAATAGGCTTGATCCTGTGATGCTATTTGCTTAGCAAAGAATGCCGTTGTTTTGGTTTGAATCTCCCTGGCAACCACATTAACTTCCCATCTTCACAGCCTCTCTACTTCCCTGCTAGCTCATGGAGTCAAAGTGTTAGTATCTCTCAGATCTGTCTTCCTTTTGTATTTCCCCAATAAATCCTAAGCGACCCCAAGAAAACTGTAAAACCTAAAAGAAAAACATGGAAAATAACAGCCATTAAGGTGAGAATTTTCTAAGAAAACACAATAGCTTCCCGCTTTTCCCATGTTCAGTATAGTGTTGACCATTGGTCTGTGATAACTAGCCTTTGTTATATTGGGGCCTACGCCTTTTATTTCTAGTATCTTTAGAGCTTTTATGTTAATGTCATGTTGAATTTTGTCAAAGGCTTTTTCTGCATCATTTGGGACAATGTTGTGATGCTTGTGCCTGGTTCTGGATATATGGTGTATTATTTTGATCAATTTGGATATGTTGAACCATCTGTACATCCTTGGAATGAAGCCAATTTGATCCTAATTTATGATCTTAGTCATATGTCATTGAGTTTATGGGTGCCAAGCTTCCTGAGTTTAAAAGAGTGGGCCTCTTTGCTCCCTCCCTTCTGCAAGCCTGGTGCTCAGAGCCATGTAGGGCATTAAGCAAATACTCAGTAAATGATTTAAATGGACTGTTCGTGCCCCAGCATCACCCTTGGCAATTTATTTGAAGGGGAGCGATATTCTTGCTGGTTTATGCTGCACATTAAATTCCTGTTAGAAAAACTGGTAGGTGAATTGCTTATTTCTACATCACCACTGCACTGAACACAAATTCTCTGTGGTTTGTTTGTAAACTGGGGAGTGGAGACTGACATTATGTGCTGCTGTGCTTCACCTCCCTGCGCTGTGACCTTTCAACAGCTTCTTTTGAATAAACTGCGGGAGCTCTTTTTCTTCTCTTTCTCTAGGGAGTCTAAGGAAGACACTCGTATTCATTGTTTATCATTGAAATTTCACAGGCTAGTAAAATCGGTTATCCGAAGGGAATCATTCCTTTATGTCATTAGTTACAGTGACTTTTGTAGCATGAATCTTAGAAGGTCTTATTAATAAAATCAAACCTGAGCCAGGTATTGGGGTAAATGCTGGAAGGTCAGAGAGACAGAACAAACCATAGCTAACCTCACCTGGCCAACTTCTCGGCTGGTCTTGTTTCCTCAGACTGGATGCCCCGAGCCCTCATCCAGAATGGGTCTCAGCTGAACTGCTGCTAGAAACCTGAATGCTTAACCAGGCCAAATGCTTCTCCAGGCCAAATGCCTCTCCAGGGCAAATGCCTCTAGTTTCTGGTCCTCACGCCTTATATACCTTTCTGCTTTCTACCACCACTCCCTGGGATTGAAGGCGTGCTTTCTGGGATTAAAGGTGTGTATCACCGTGCCTGGCCGTTTCCATTGTGGCCTTGAACTCAGAGATCCAGAGGGATTTCTGTCTCTGGAATGCTAGGATTAAAGGCGTATGCTACCACTGCCTAACCTCTGTTTCATTGTGGCTGTCCTGTTCTCTGACCCCAGATAAGTTTATTAGCATACACAATATTTTGGGGAACACAATCGGTACCTTTAAATAGTTCTTTTAATACCCAAAGATGATACACACACACACACACACACACACACACACACACACACACACACACACACGCACACACATCCTCTGAGGTCTACCATTTACAAAATTTTTTTAAAGGCGTTCAGTATCTTTCTGTTTAAAGAATGCTCTGTGTGACTCACATTTTCAGACTGAAGCATCCGTAGTCGTGATGAGGCCAGTGATGAGGCCACTCTTTGAAACAAGTAGTGGCTACTCTGTTCTGATAGGGTTACATTTCTCTTACCACTCTATTTCTTCCCTGGATCCATTTTAAATCCCCAGCTGACGGCTTTGATAGTATAAAACACGATCTTGTCTTGGTCTTTGCTGAGCTAGCTTTAACTTTCTGATTGTCCTTAAATCATTTTTCCCTCTTGTTCTGATTACTCTTTCCTTTTTATCTGAGTCCTTTTAATCAGCAGTTAAAGAAACCTGAAATGTAACTTTGTCTTTCTTCTCATTTCTTAACAGTCTCCTGCCTCTGTACTCAACCTCCAAATTTATACTCTTTATTTTTTTTAGCCAAGTACTTTTCT
This sequence comes from Peromyscus melanophrys, assembly GCA_902168415.1. Lineage (NCBI taxonomy): Eukaryota > Metazoa > Chordata > Mammalia > Rodentia > Cricetidae > Peromyscus > Peromyscus melanophrys. The sequence continues at coordinate 24,545 of CABHPR010128837.1, forward strand.
GGGCATAGGTTTCTACCTAAGTAGGCATAGCAGACCATCTTGAGTGTATTTTGTGACTAATATTCCAACATCAAATAATCCTATATATTTTATTAAAACCACCTTTCAGGCAGCAGATCCAAAAAAACAGTTCAAGTACATTAAAATAAGTCCTGAACATATGTTGATAAAATATTATGGAATATCGAATATGATGGAATGTTTAATTATGCAGGCAGCTAATAACTTAATAAATTAAATGCAATATTTGTTTTAGCAAGAACTACGTAGCTCAACAAAATAGGACCCAGGTTGACCAGTGTTTAAATTGAGTCTTGGGACCAGCAGCACACAGGTGTTAGCCTCCTTCTTCCATGAAGGATGCCACACAGGCATCCCTTAGGCTGTTCAGAGAACCCCATCTTTTGTGTTTTCCTTCCTACTTTCCTGCCTTCTTGCCTTTTCAGACCCATCTCTTCCTTCTGCCTTTCTTGACAGTTTTTCCATGCCAGCGTTAGCAAGCAGGTGAGTCTTTGTAGAGAATTCATAGTTTGTTGTCACCACAGGTAGACTAAGCATCATTGAGGAGTAGTTTGTACTTAGGAGAACTTCCTGTACCCCAGTAGGCCAGAAATAGAAGTCCTTGTGGTGCTGGATAGAAGTTAAGGGATAAGGTGGGCTAGAGGCAATCCCTCGTCTGTGGCTGGTCGAAGATGGTTCTTATAACAGTATGCAAACACATCACTTAAATAGCACTTTCAAAAGTTGGTTTTCCACCTGTGAGAGTGATGTTTGTGATAAGGTAGGGTGATTCTCCCTACATCTGCTTTTGTCATAAAGAACATGTGAGTTAACTCTTTGCTGGTGATTTTCTCAAACAAGTATGATTGAGAGGGTGGATACATGACTTTATCTATGCTGTTAATGTTCTCTGAGGATATCATAGCTAATAGTAGATTAACTAATGCTGTTAGAGAATGATTTCCTAATGCCAAACCCATTATCGTCAGCACAACACATGGTTAAGAGAAACATTATTCCCCGAATATGAAATGGAGAGAAAAAAAATACTGGACAGGGATCCATAAAACATTTTAAAATAAGTTCTCATAAGACTGAGCTAAATTAAAACTTGCCACTTAGTACAAAACCCTTTTAGAAAAGCCCTCAGTTTGAAATGCTGGTTGCCCTATTTGAAGAAACTTCCTAAGTACTTACCTGGTCATTTGGTGTGATGTTTCTAGGATGTATGTTGTTACTCAAGATTAGGGAAAGCATTATTTGTTCATTGTCAAGGAAGCATTGTGTTAGTGATCTATCCTGCATAATTATTGCATTACCTCATTGAAAACCAAGGCTTGGCTCACTGATAGAATAGTGGCTCTTGGCTTTCCGTGTTGTCTGTGAGGATGGGAGAGGACAGGAGTCTGTTGTGCTCATGGGCTTAGGGGAAGCTAGATAGGCATATACAGCGAAGGGCAGTTTGTCTGAAAGTCTGTTGCTTAGGACTGCGGAACTATCCGTTTCTCTACCATCGATAGCATTTAACTATTTTGTGGATAATAGATCTTCATTACTAGTGAAAGTTTCTATTAGTGTGATTGTGTGTGTGTGTGTGTGTGTGTGTGTGTGTGTGTGTGTGTGTGAGAGAGAGAGAGAGAGAGAGAGAGAGAGACAGACAGACAGACAGACAGACAGACAGACAGAAGTGAAATACAATCATCCCTAATGCACTTCATTTATTAGCTCGTTTCCTTACTGCTGGACAGAATACCTGACGTAAACATCTTAGGAGGGAGGTCTTCTTCTGCCACGTGTTTTCAGAGTTCAGTCCATAGTGGGAGGGCATTGTGGAACAGAACCGTTCATATTGTAGTGGCCAGAATAGAGAAAAAGGGGAACACAGGGAGAAGCCAGAGGTACCCCTCAAGGACACACCTCCAGCAGCCTACATTCTTCTACAAAGCCCTGCCTCCTATCTTTCACCACCATGTCATAGGTCTTTTGTCTTGGGTTCTTAGGCATTAAGAGGTCCAAATTTAGCATAATATTATGATCTATTAAGGGCTGAATCCAATTTTGTTTTTGTGTGTGTCTGGAGACATCGTTACAGATACACCTAATATATACACACAGATATTAGAAAGCTGTGCTTTCCTCGTAATTAAGCATCTCTGAATCCTGGGAAGTTGATGATGAAAATTAACCATCACATTTATCTTCTAGATATTTGCAAGGCAAGCATTTCAAGTACAGCTTTATTATCATTGCATTGGTTTTCGTGAGCCTTTAGTTGCTGGGATGTGAGACACAGCTGCTGTCTATCCTAAGGTCCTTTATTGAAGGGGAGATGCTCAGATGCTAACTACAGAGTAACTGCAGAGTCCCAGCTTCTGTGTCAGGGAGATGAGCTGAAGGCCGCAGAGCAACTGCACCTGCTGCTTCCTTCAGTACCTTGGTTCAGGTACTGAACATGCTGTTTGCATTTCCAGGGAGCTCCTAAATTTTTATATATCTTCCTGACCAGGTATGGGGACATAGAGGACTTGGCTGGTAATGGAATAATGATGATCCTTTACTTCATTTCCCAAACTAGAAAAGCCAACAAAAACCAGGGTTCATTCATGCAAATGGGGTTGTGTACGTATCCCCTTAAACTACTTTACGGAAGATGCCACCTTCCACATTGTGCCCTTACATTTTATGTAAAAGGTCCAGGATGATGAAGATAGGGCTAAGTAGCAATTTTTGTAAATCACATTTGGGCCTCTTAATGCCCAAGACCCTGAGACATGTGACCAATGACAGACATGCTTGATTTGGTCTCAGTGGTCACTTTTTATAAATGTGATGTAGATGAAATATGCTCTGAACTCTTATTCTGGAAATGAGTGTCTGCTCCTTCCCATCCATTTGCTTAGCAGCAACTCCTGGGAGTCACAGAGTGGCTTGTTTGTTGTAATGGAAGCTAAGTGATCCTTAATAGTTTCAGAACATCAGTATTTCCTATGTGTTTAAACTAATGTAGTTTTCTCTCTTAGACTGGGTATATAGTAGCTAGTATTATGCACAAAATGAAGATAAAAATATATTCATATGATTTAATATACCTTTAACTTTTTAATAATGTTACAAATCAGTGCTTGTAAAAAAAAATGAACCCATTAGTAGTTACTTTCTCTTTTTATTAGGCTGGGTTTTTTAAATAATTGCTGTGAGGGCAGACCGCATTGTTCTCTCATGGCAAATCAAAGCTGTGTGGAGAATCATTAACCATTCGTGTGTTTATTTTTTCAGCAAACTTCCTTTCAAATACATTTAATCCTGTTACAGGGTCTGAAATTATTCTGTTGAAACTTGTTTAGTAGCACATAGCCTCAGAGAAAGAAAAGAGCAGGAAATAGCAAAGTCATATGAAAAACAGTGGCTTATAAACAAATGTATACGATATCAAATACACATATGGGCATTACTCATACAAGAAAATAGAGTCTTAGGTGTTTGTGTATAGCCTGAATTTCCCTCCCTGAAATGACCTTCAGTTCATAAAACACTGTTGTAGCTTTTTTGCTTGCCTAAGGCACGGCAGTCTTCCAAAAGTATCCTAATGCAGACTGCACTTTACCATAAGGTTTTAAGCCAATGCTCATTATAATACAAGCTATTACTCCCCACCTCCCCTTTAAATACTTCTGAAACTTCCCAGACATTTTGGAGATTATTCTGGGGCTTATAGATGATTCACATGGTCTAGCATCTGTTTCTATATTAAATAGCCGAAGTAACAATGGTATTGGGAAGCCTAGGGGCTTCAGTCAAGTTAGTGGTTAAGTGTCCTTATGCATTAATGTTAGATCCTACCTGTGTCTATAGAAAGAGATGCCACATTTTAGAATCCTACTCAACATATGTAAAGTTATTCTTATTCCTTGAAAGAATATAAACTCTCTCTTTCTCTCTCATTTGTGTGTGTGTGTGTGTGTGTGTCTGTCTGTTTATGTCCGTGTGTGTGTGTGCACTTACTTGTTGAAGATTGACCACAAAGACCTTGCCTACACTGTATACACTATTCTGCCACTGAGCTATACTCCCAGTCCACAGCAGTGGCTAAAAAAATAGCTACACATAAGGCTAGAAGAAAGAGCTTCAAGACAGTTACAGAGCAGATAAAAATGGAAAAATGTCCCATAGAAGACAAAGATGCCCTAGGCACGTGACTTCATCTCTTAATGTGTTCTGTTATTGTTTTCTTTTTCAGGACACCATATTTTGAATAAGGCTTTAGAATATGGATATGATTCATACTGAATTAAGTGCTTATCAAAGTTTACTATAGAAAGTTAATTCCCCTTTTGCCTGCAGCTAGAAGTAATGGTACATACAGAAGACAGCAGACAAATGATGGCTGGCTTCTCTTCAGAAACAATGGAGGCCAGAAGGCAGTGACATCTTTAAAAGATAAGAAGAAAAATTAACACTCTGCCCCCAAATCTATATTTGTTGAACTCTCTTAAAAATACCAGAAAAAAATAATAAAATTTCACTTACTCACAGTGTTTATTACCTTGAGAATTAGGTCCCAACATAGAATTTTGGTGGGACACAGTCAATACTCAACATGGACCCATATGAAGTGACCTCCTTGAGTATTAGTAAAGTTGTTCCCTTCTCCTTTACATGTTTGATCTGAAATGAAACTGTATTTTCATGTTTAGTATTCTCAAACCCATGTAAATTTACAGTAAAACTCATGTAAATTATGAAATCTGAAAGTATATTACTTGGGTTTTTAGAGTATAAGTCTGGGCTTGGGAGCCTTCAAATGCTAGTCCAACCACTGTTCTCATTATGCCAGTTACAGAGAAAATAAATAGTGAAAAGCTGAGAAAGAGATTTATTCATCATGGCCACATCTGGAGGAGGAGATAAAGAGGGCCAGTGACCTCCAAGTTCATCTTTAGGGGTTTAAATGGGAGACTGGATGGGCATAACTAAGCAGTACTGCCTGATCGAGGTGTGGTCCAGTCCACCACTGACCCATCGTTGTCTCAGCTCTAGGCTTTTCTGCAGAGTAGTTATAAGTAGTCTGAACTGTGTGAAGTCTCTTCCTGGAGGACAGAGTCCTCCTCTGGCTGGTGATAGGCTTCAGCCTTTTTCTTCTCCCAGCATATGATTTCCTGGGGTGATTCCAGTTACTTGGGGACCATTATGTCAATTGTTTTGATAGCCAACCTAAGAAGGGAAGGGTACCAGTGTGTCTCTTTGGCATATCTTCTGTCTTGCTAGGACAGTCTCAGAGTGCCTTGTGCTTCGACATACACAGTGCTGTAGTAATCCAATGGCCCTTTTTAGATAGGAGGGACATAATAGTATCTGGAAAAGATTTTGCTTCGTATTTTTCTACAACACTAGTTTTTCTAAATTTTAAATGCTCCATAAGATATGCACCTTTTTCCCTCTGATAGGTAAAAGTCCCCCCCCCCCTCAAATGGGCAATATCTTTTTGTATGCAAAAGGAGACAATATTCAGAGAAGAGATTTCTCAGCTGGGCATGGTAGCATACACCTGTAATCCCATCACTTGGGAGGTGAAGGAGTTCAAGGTCATCCTCATCTGTAGAGGGAGTTGGAAGCCAGTCTGGGCTCCATGAGACCCTATCTCAAAAAGGGGAAAAATTTCTCAGCCTGATGTAGTGTCACATGCTTATAATCTCATAACTTTAGCACTCAGAAGGATCAAGAGTTCTAGGGTAGCCTGGGCTACACAGACCTTGTCTCAAAAAAGAAAAAAAAAGAGGTATATTTTTGTATTTTTTTTACAGTATAATTCATCTTATAATATTTAACATTAGGTAGTGAACAGGGTATAGTAGCACATACCTTTAATCCCTTGAGAGGCTGAGGTTTGTGGAGTAGTGTCGAGGGCAGCCTGTGCTACATAGCAAGCCCTTGTCTTAAAACAAAAAGACAAAAGAAAAATAAATTAAAGTGTGTTTGTGGTGCTTCCGTGGTGCATTTCAGAGCTGTGGGGGAAGGTCACGATGAAAAGCTTCAGGGAAGTATCTTGCATGGACTGAACTATATTTTACATTCATGGTGTGATTAAGATATCATATTACATTATTTTCAAGGTGAATCATAAATGTTTTATAATTTTTGTAAATGATCTCTTGAGAATGCCAAAAGTTCAGTAATACTTTTTTTCCCCCTTGTTTTACTTTGCAAAAGGAGCTCTGTAATCATGATATTAACATGGTCACCTTGAGACATGTTGGTGGGCTGGGCATTTGAAATGCTGAATTTCTGGCAAAAGCAATGTTACCAAAGAGAAGCTAAAAATGTTTTCTAGGAAAAAGAAACCAGCAAGCGTTTGTTAGGTGTTGGTCCTAAGACGCAGCCCAGGCTCGCTGGCTGGTCAGATGGGGAGCAAGCAGGCAGCTCTTTCCAAAACTGTATTTTGATGTTTCTTTCGCTTCAAATTCCAATTTGAGTTTGTCTGGTTATGCTGGTGAAGGAAATATATTGCATGACTTTTGCTGAAACAAAATCTTCGACTAAGACGAAGTATGAGTTATGCTGGGAACAAACATGTAGTGTGGCCATGACGTGTAAGTTACACAAGGATGCTTTAAAACGAAGCGGACATGCCGGTGTGCACAGGGAAAGGGACTTTTAGGAAGCGGATACAGTCATATAGAGAAACGTGTTCGCTTGATATCCCCGAGCTCTGACTCTGTCTCATCCCATGGTTCCAGCAGCTGGATTTTCCTCATCTACATCAGAATCCACTAGTATAGAGACAGTGCCACCGTAATAGCTAATCTGGGAGGCTGGAGACACCGTTTTTAAACATGGTTAAACCCACGTACCCCTCAAACCCAGGATGCCTGTGAAAGAGACAATAAGCAAATGGCTTCCCTGAGAAGCTCAGTCATTTAGTCTGATTTTTGTCCATCTTAAAGTTTTATCAACACAATTTCCTCTGCCATTTCTTGTCATACCCTTGTCTATACCCAGCCCGATATCCAGTGCCAGTTTCTCTGTGTTCAGGACCTGTTCATATGGTGGCACCATAGAGTGTTTTTCATTGCCATGCAGAAGCTGAGGTCCTAAGAGCCATCTCTGTTTTTATTATTGCTGTTTATCACTGTACAACAATATCCATTAAGTACATCTCCCAGAAAGCACTGACAGGGAACCCCTGCTCTGAGAAGAGGGTCTGAGAGTATTCAACTACTTGAGCTCCCATACCTTATGTTTTAAAAGCCCTAAGGCAAAGTGATACCTTTTTTTTCCTCTTAAAAATCTTTTTTTTCTTTATTTCTGTCTTAACTGACAAAGCATTGATTTGCCAGTATTCTGTTTAAGGAAGATGGAGACCATATGAGTTAAAATACAGTGAAGGACACGTAACAATATTTGTTCAGCTATATCACCCATCAGACTCTAAGTTCTTTACCAGGATTATTTTATTAGTAGTATTGTTAAAGCTACAACCCAAAACATTACTATGAAATCGGAACTACTGTTATCTCCACAGGGGAAGTGATTGAGTACAGAAAGGGTGTACAACTTGACCAAAAATCACATTGCAAGTAGGTAGCTGATTTCAACTGTGGCCATGCAATTCTGCATAGTTGAATTGCTCCAAATCTGTCTTTTATAGAAGAAGGATGCCATAGCTCACCTTTAAAGTTGAAAACTATTTCAATTAAATGTTTATCAGCATGTTTATTATGTTGAGAACACTGGGGTTAATCTTTTGATAGCTTTTCAGTCACACAAGTATATCTGCCATAAGCTTTATTGACAGAAAGGCTAATATTTTATGTAATCTTTAGCTGAATTATCTTTGTTTTTGTTTTGGTTAAGCAGCAAGGTAACTTTACAAGGATTATCAAGCAATCCAATAGTATAAAGATTGCTTTGTCATACTTGATCCGTTTGAATGAGCCCAAGTAGGAAGGATTTTTAGTGTCATTTCACTGTGTTTACAAGAGCTAGATTTTATATTGTGTATTTCAAGAGTTTATAGATAACCCAAGCTTTCAAATCTCAATAAACATCCATACTTCTGGCAGGAGAAACTTGGAGAGCCCACCCCCTGAGTGCTCAGCTCTTTAAAGACATAGACGTCTGACCCAAGGCTGTGTTCTCAGTGTGGAGAGTTTGATCTTGATGTTGCTATTCAGCTGGTGTTTCCCAGTGTTCAGATGCTCCCTGGCTGAGTAACTGGAGTTATGACACAGGGGATCTTAACAGTTTCTTATTGTCCTTCAAAGTTTTATTTATTACGTTCTGGAGGAATGCACAAACCATTCAAAATAAACATTAACTATAAAAAAGGAGTATACACAACTAGATAATCCTGTGTTCTCTCCTTTGCTTTTTTTTTTCCTTACTATTGAAAAATAGAGGCAGACATGTTGCAGAAATAAAATTCATTGTGGTGATGTTGTTTCCAAAGGCTGTATTTTTACATTTGTTTCTCAGTTGTGTGACTTTGGGGTAACAGCTGAGAGTGCAGCCGGTCTTCTGTGACAACTGGCTCTTTGTCTGTGATGGCCTCACACTTGCGTGTGCCTGGTCTTTACTTTCAGTAGAGGTAGTTTTGTTTGCATTAATTGTGAATAGAGTCGGGGGGGGGGGGTTGTCAATTTGTAGGTGAAGCTGCTATTTGGGTATTGGGCTGGTAGAGCCTATGGCTCCATCAGGAAGAAGAGGGAAACTCCTTACCCATGATGCCCTTTATTAGGTTTGCATTCTGTTCCCTGTTCCCTCAGCTTTGCTTGCTTTGTGTAACCTTTGTACACACACACACACACACACACACACACACACACACACACACACACACACAAAACCAGTCATGCTTGCATTAATGGGAACAGAGTATAGATGTAATTGCTTTTAGACAATGCTGTGTGCCTGGGCTGGTATTTCAGGGAAATCAGTTCATCTTCTTTTCATCCTAAACTGTTATGAAGGAGGTGGCATGAACTTCTGAGATGTCAAAGGGAAAATTGTACATGGCCTCTTAACAGCTCAAGAAAATTGGATGCAGCCTAACACCACATGTGAATGCCTTTGAGACTCTATCACAGCCCTTTCGTTCTTCTCACTCCTCCCAATTAAAGAAAGATTGTCTACCCTCTTCCTACCCCCCCCCCCTCCTTACATATGGGCGTCTGGAATTGTTTTCTTACATGTCTTTAACATGTAATTATTTCAGAGACCATTTACACTGCTCTGGACTTGTAAGTCACCTTGAAGTCTCTGCCTTTGCTGAGCCCCGGCAGCACCATATGGCCACAGATTAGGTTGATCTTGGTCTTAAAGCTGGTGTCTGAGGTCAACTGCATTTTAGGAGGCTTTAAGAAAGTACAAGTTTTATGTTGAAAATTCCTTATGGTGTTCTAGGAAACAACAAGTAGCAGTTTTCTTCTAGGATTCTAAATGACAATTTAAGGTAAATGAACGAATCTCTGACATACAACCTTGAATAGAGAAGAAGTCTGCTAGGAATGTGATGTAGAGGCTCTGTGTACAATCAAGCTCCCCAAGGATGCTTTCTCTGCCTCACATCACTTTCAGAAATTTAAAGTGGGGTGGGGAGATGTGCTATTGAATGAGGGGGGAAGGAGGCAGAGAGAGAATCTATGTTTTTGAGTCTCATAGATGATGCTGAATGCATACAGTGAGACATGCATTTAGTGTCATAGCTTTAATCAATTTGTCCACCGTTTTACTAAAGTTAGAATTGTAATTTAATGGGAAAAACACAGAACTAAAGATTGTTTTCAATAAACATAAAGGAGTATTAAAGAGAAACAAGATTTAGAAAATAGTCTCTTCCTTTTTAAAAATAAGAAGGCTATGAGGATAAGTGAGTGATTCAAAAGTAGTACTATCATAATGATATAAACATACCCTGGAAACTGTCAACAGAATATAAGAAAATCTGCATACTAACAGAATTTCAGCATTTTCATAAAGTCTCTTCAAACAGTCTTATGAAAGGTGTTTACAGATATGTAGATCATTATTATCATCACTAGAATTGGGATGAGTTAAAAATGGTTAATATCTTTTTACCATTGCTTCATTTGTGACTTTGAATTTCTGGACTTGATTTAGTTAACATGAAATATATGTATTCTCTTTGAATGTCCTTCAGAACTTATAGTTTTAATTTCATAAATGCCAGTTGTAGAGTTCTGAATTTTTTTTTCAAAGTTGACACTATTAAAAAGGAAAATCCAAATCTTCATATAGCATCAATGATACTGGGTCAGTAGCTTATCCTTGAAGTTAGCAAAAGACCCAACTGCATGTTTTTGTTAAGCTCCACTGGCTGTCAAAATCTTCTAAAAGAGAAGCAAGAACTTAAACCATTCATTTTATGAGGTTTAAATCAAATTATGAAGTGAGTATAACTTCAAACTCTGACAATGCCGATTTAAGGACATTCAAGTGTAGAAGAGTCTCATTCATAAACATAGATGAAGATATAAAAAATTGGATCTTGGCTTGTTCAAGGTCAAGCTGAATTGCTCTAGGAGTGACAGGTAACTCGCTCTAACTGTATTTATTGTCATGTTAGATGCCCTCAGCAGCATACGAGAAAGAGTTGAAAACCTAAAAGGATAGGAGAAATGAAGACATAAAAAGTGTCATTTATTGACATAGAAATTGATTTCTCCATGGAAGACTCAATTTAATCTGAGACTTTAATGATGTTGTTGTAAGTACCAAATAGAACTTGGAAGTACATCTTTTCAAAATACAGGTCTGTATTTATAGTAGCAACTATAGGAGCTTAATAATGCTTAACAATTTATTTGAGACTTTTATAGAAAATTGTAAGACAAATGAAAAACACTAAAAAGTAATTTTAAAATGATTCTTAAGGAAGTTCATTGATTGGGAATTTATCATGGTCGTAAGCTAATGTCTGATTCATCTCTAGACTCATTTCCACTGCAAACAAATCTTAGCCTGTTTTCTTCGCAGTTTATTTTTTTTTAACTTTCATTTTTCACATGCATTTATGTGTGTGTGCCACATGTACCATGGCCAAAGGACAACTTGCCGTTCTCTTCTTCTACCATGTGGGTTTGTGGGATCAAACTGGTCAACTGGCTTGGTGGCAAGTTCCTTTAGTCAAAGCCATCTTGCCACCCCTTTCTTGAGTTTATTGAGTTGATCCTAAATGTTTTAGAAGTGTATAAGAGCCCTAAATAGTCAAGCTACACCAAAGGAATTTTCTGCTGCATGTGAAGTAGAAGGAGGAGCCTGCGGCAAGAGTACAGGGACAACACTCACCTCTGCATGTGCCTCACATGACTGTGTACACATTACAGTCATGACTGCACCTGTTCAGCCTGTTGCCCGTAGAGCCAGGACACCCAGCCAAGTTGGTTCACTTTCACCGATGCTCTTCGCCTCTTCCTCTTGTATCCCGGGCTGACTGTATGAACAGAAATATAATGAACAGTACAGAGGAAGCCAAAGGCCTGTTCTGCTCCTTTTCTCCCGATGACTGCAGGTGGCTATTTCATCTCTGTTTCAGTTTCGTCCCAGGGAAATCAGAAAAACCAGAGTGCCTCTTGGGTGAAGTTGTTGTTGAGATAAAATGAGTCAACATGCATAAAGCTGGGGGAACCTTGCCCAGCATTCATTGCACAGTAAATATTAGCTATTGTTGTTATTTCTTTGCATTGTTTTGTTGCTCAAAATACTTCTATTCTTGTATTCCTTTCTGATAATACTTTGCATTTGGTTTAATTGTGCCTTAAGTGTTAAAGAAGCAATAGCAGATTTATTTAACCAGTGTAGACTGAACTCCAGGAATAGCTAGGGTTTAAAGTGCCATGAGTTTGTCTTTAAAGAGAACTATCAGTTTAGTCAAGAGATACCTTAAACACACTTACCCAAACATGATTAACGAGTATAAAGCTTGTCAACTGTATAGTCTAAACAGAGATGGGGTGACTGAAGACTTCATAGAGAATATAGAATTATATCTTTACAATTTGAGGAACGAGTAAAAATGTCCTGGACACATAGTCAGAAAAAGCAATAGGTGTCTAGATAAACCAGCCATTATAGAAAATGCAAGTATTTAATACACATTGCAAGGTTGTAATAATGTGTATGTTGATGGAAAACCGCCATGAAGCACATATAAAGAATTTTTTTTTTAATGGTGAGTTATCTGGAAATTTCTAGAAACAAATAAATCAGGTAGTAGAGGTTTAGCTTTGACTTTCCCATGAGTCACATGCTGTAGATTGAGGTCAGTCATCAGTGCTCCTTGGCCTTCCTCCTGTCCTCACCCCTTCCTGCGGGTTGGCTTCATGCCCAATTCTATGGGACAGTGGGTTGAGGTTAACAAGAATTGATGAACAACTTGTGTAAGTAAACCACAGCCCGTTCCTGGGAGGTGAAGGGCAGTTTCCAGAGATTCATGCAGCCAGGCTCCAGCCCGTCCCAGAGCAGTGCTGAAACTGCTTTTCTGAGCTTGCCTCAGAGCTCTGATCTTCCCAGCCTCCCTTGCCAGTTCAATTACATAACTTCAGTGCAGTCAGAGATGTGGTCCCAATCTTAGAAGTAGTTTTCACATCCAGCTTTTCTCTCCCAGAAATGTAATGGCCTTAGGGAAATCAGTTTTATTTGATTGGACTAGGGTTAGAAGCTATTACTTAACACTGTGTCTTCTTCTGAGGTATTTTATAGTGCATCATGATTTCTTTATCTGTAAGACAGAGATGGTCATCTCTAACAGACAGGTATCCATGTGATAATGTATGCAGAGTCCCCATCACACTGCAAAATAGTAGTGATGTTATGAGCTCGTATCTCCTCTATTCCTTCCTCAAAGCTGAGCTTATCCAGCCTCTCTGCCTGTGTTTTTGCTTTTAGGGCTAAAGAGTCTCTGTTTTACACACACACACACACACACACACACACACACACACACACACACACCCTTGAAAGAACCTAAGGGCTAAAGATTTTCTGTTACCTCTTTTTGATTGTGTGTGTGTGTGTGTGTGTGTGTGTATGTGTGTGTGTGTGTGTGTGTGTGTGTGTGTGTGTGTGTGTGTGTGTATCCCCTTGAAAGAGCCTAAGTTTTCAGCTCAGTAAATTGAAACTTAATAGTCTTTAGGTATGTTCATTGTTGGCTTAAAAAAAATCCTGTAAAAAATAGCATGACCATCATTGAAGGGCAACAGAATTATAGACTGTATCTAACTGTTATAGGAAACATATTAAGTATAGTGTTTACTCTAAGGCATATTCACTTTTTTATAAAATGTACTATAAACGTCTGAGTTGATATGTTAAATATATTATCTCATCCTTTTTAGCAGAAAATGAAGCACACATTTCATAACAAAGGAAAATTCTTATTTGTATGTAAATCACTTAAAGGAAAAAGTTATTAAAGTTTTAGGAAATTCATTCATGGAGCTATGTCTAGATGTGTTGAATATTTAACATCCTGAATTAAAATAAAAACAATAAAATATAAAAATCATTCCTGAAGTAAACTTACAAACCACTTTATAATTTAGTCAATATAACCTAGCTAAGATTTTTCAAATCAAAATACTGCAAAGGACTCGAGACTCCTAGCTGAAGGGATGGACACTGACCTCAATGAACTATTTTTAATAATAATTAAAAAAACAAATACATGAGTTACTTATGAGATAGAAAAGATCCTACACCCAGAGAACCAGAAATGTCTGCCGTGGACCATAAATGCGCAAAGAACCATTGGCTTATTTTTTCCCCACTTTCCCCCGTATGCCTAAGTGTTTATTTGTATCATTTCATTTTTATAATTTTGAGATTGTGTTTTGTGTGTGTTCTGTTTCCTACATATTATGAACATCATGGCATATCCTAATTTTGTTCTGAAATCTTTAGTGGGTGTGATATTCTATCATTTGAAAGCTTTGACACTGTGGCTATTTAGTTAACTTTTTCAGGACTTCAAGCCTCAGCAGAATGATAAAATAAACTTTCACTAAATGTTCACTGTTAGTAAGGTCGCTAAATGTTCACTGAGTGTGCTTTCCTCTCACGTCACACATCAGAGGTAGCGTCAGTCATTACATTATACTGCTTAGTCTGGTGCATGTGATTATTAAACATTATTCCTCAAATTAAATAGGGGGAAACCCCTGTGGGTAGAGTTTCTTATTCAATGATTATTTTTTTGTTATAAATATGCATGCATAATTTAACCCAAGGGAAATAACATACTTACACCTGCCATTGTTTTATAACACCCACATTTCTTTATGAAAATACTTTTGTCTACTATTAATAACACAGGTTATTGAGAATCAATTTGAATATTGGAGCTATTCAGAGTGCATTTTATCTACTGGTTTTGTCTTATACTTTTCATACTTCATCTTTCATTTTATTAAAATATCGCCTCTGGAATACTGTGTAACAATGAATTTTGGTAGTTTTAGTTGCAGTGTAAATAATGGTTTATTGTTTATTTGACATAGTTTTTCGTTGGGACAGTGTAAAGAATAAATTGTTTAAATAAATATAGAGCACCTACCATATCTCATCTTATAGAAGGCATAGAATGAGTGAAAACATTATTTCCCTTCCAGACGATACCATACGTTAGAGCGTAAACTGGTCTGTAAAGCAAGAATCACATTAGAGTGATTTACAAAGTGAAAGTATCCGTGCGGCCATCTCTGCCATCAAGCGTGCTGTCGGACTCGGGTAGCTTCTAAGATTTCCTTCATGCGCTGTGAGTTCCAGATTCTGGAAGAGTGGAGATAGCTGGCGGGTTTCCATAGGTAGTGTAATTTCAAGTTTAGCATAATTTAGTTTGACAGTTAAATCATAAAACAGATGTTAAAACATTTGCAGAGCCCAGGGAGTTGCTTTTTAATTGGCAGCCTGATCACCTTCAGTATTTAAGCTATACTTATATTCTTATCTTAGCTTTTCCTTAAACTGTAATGATTTAGCGTATAAGTGAGAATCGACCACCCTTCTATATCACGTGACAACATAGCCAGCAAAAACTTCCGTGCGATCTGCTGGTTTTCTTTTCTTTTTTTTTCTTTCCATTTTGCCTACATCTTTTCTCTCCTTTACCTGGACCCCAGTTCTTCACACGATTAAAGAATACTCTCTTTTCTCTCAGAATGTTGCTTCCTAATAACCAGGAAGGTTGTATCAAGTGTGTTTTTGATGGATTACAGTACATTTGTTAATACCATTCATTAATGACTCTGGAATTAATAGAAAACAATCATGAATGCAAGGTGTGTCCCATAGGTTTCCTCAAAGGGCAGGAAACCTTCTGTTTTGAGTTTTGCTTTCCGTGTGCCTATCTGGGAGAGAAAAAGCGCCTCACTTTTTTTCCCCCTCTCTCAGTGGCTTGAGTTCTGCACGTGGACTTAGGGGTTTGCTGAGGGCTTTGAGGATGGCCTGGTTTGGTGCACAGATCCTGTGGACCTTGGATAGCAACCGAGAGGAGATACCATCAAGGAGTAATCGGTGGTGTCGCTCTTCCCCTGGCTGTCCTTAGATGTTCTAAGTTGACTCTCACTAGGCTTCTCAGGACAGAATCTTGGGGTGGGGTTTAGAACTAGAATGTTGTTTCTCCAGAGACAAAAGGGCTGGCCCTATCTGCCTCGTCCATCGCTGTTTTCTTTGGATTTGCTCACTGGGGTCAGATGTGGTCTCCTTTCCTGACTGTGCTGACTCTCCCTTGCCTCTGTAGTTCTTTCCTTCACCCTTAAGGGGTAGCCTTGCCCTAGAATACAGATATCTGTGCAAATTTCCTATCACTGCCTGAACACACCGCCACAGATTTAGTAGCTCAAGCCAACACAAATTTACTTCCTTTTAATTCTGTAGGAACTAGAGACTAGTGCGTGGTTCTGTAGGCTAAAGGCAAAGTGTTGACAGAGCACTGTTCCTCTCTAGAAGATTCTCTTATAGCTGCTAGAGGCTAACCGCATCCAGTGCTTTGTGACTCTTTGTCCATCTTAAAAGCCGGTGAGGTTGTGTTCTTGAACCTTCTTCTGTCTCCTGCTCCTGATCAGAGCCGGGGAAATATTTTAATATTTTTCAAATCTAAGGACTTAAGATTACATTGAGCTTACCTGCATGATCCAAGCTGCTGCTTCCACGTCCTTAATGTTAGTGAGACCTTCACGGTCACTTTTGTCATGTAAGGCAATGTGCACATAGGAAGAAAACATACATGGGTGTTTTCAGGTAGGGATTCTGCCTACAGTGTTCTCTTCACTTTTTCCCATAGGCTGTGCAAGTCTAGAGACTTGAAGAGGAGTCCTTTTTCCTCATGACAGTGTTCCCAGGATAGAATTGCTTTCAAGGCATAAAGACCAGAACCATTATGTGTAGAACTGGGTTTCCCTGCTAACTGCAGAATGGATTTGCTGCCTCCTACACCTGCTTTTCCCAGCAGCCCCAGGTTTTATTTTGGGGTGTTTCCCTCTGTGGTCCTCTGTCTGCCAGAGTTTTGTCTCCAGTTTCTCAAATCCTCATGTGTATGGTACATGCTCTGCAGGTATGGCCATGGAACCCCAGCAATCAATGTTGAGCTCTTAAAACCAGACTAAATTAATTTCAGTTACTCATTTATGTTTGCAAGATATAACAATCAGTAGTTAAAAAGATAAGGCCCTTGCCCTCAGGTTTCTAGCTGTCTACTTGGGAGACAGACATGCAATTAATCATTGCTATCTGCCAGATGTATGTGTGTACACATATGTGTGTGTATGTATGTATGTATTTGTACACACATGTGTGGTATATGTTTAAGTGGAAGCACATCAAAGTCCTCAGGTTTCTCTGTAGGGACTCAGGGCATTATCCAGCTGAAAAGCAATAGTCTTGTTAGGCAGGTAAGCTTTCAGCTTTCAGAGAATATTCATGGCATATCCTCGACTGGTGAAATTTTTGATATTGAAAAAAATATAACACAACTTGTATGTTTCTTCCTACTTCTTAGTGTTGGAAGGAACTAATAGGAATTAGAATTTTGGCTGATCCTTACTAGATGTGTGGCCTTATGCAACATTCTAACTATAATCCTCAGTTCTTCTATGTTAGTTTCTGCCTCACTGAATTGTTATGACCCTTGAAGAGTCAGAGAGCCCCCATATAGAGGACATTCAGCTAAATCATTAGACTATATCACCACCATTGAACATCATGAACTTTCTCTGGTTGTTCAACACATTTCCACTGTGATTATGCAACATAGATTTCTTGGTTCAAGGCAGCTTTTCTCTCTTACTTATGCCTGAGGAGTTGCACACTGGCTGTGTTGCAGAAGTGGGGGAAATCAGGTCGCTACAACTTCTAGATGTGAGAGTGTAAGGATTTAGTTTCCTGTTAAGATAATCTTTATATTTAATTTACATAATAAAGATCCCATGTTGTTCTTTTTTATTTATGCATATTTATTGTTGGTAAATCTGATGAGGTAATTTAGAGTTGTTAATTTAAAATATATTTTATCTACTTAAAATGATTGAAAGTAATTCTTTCAAAAATATTTTTGAATAAATAAACCATCTGTCATTTTCAGGATTGACTTATCAGCCACATGTTTGTATCTGCTTATAAATCCTCAGTGAACTAGGAAACATTTTTATAAGCATTATTTTGTGCAAATACTATAAAAATTATACACTAAATATAGGCATTTTCACATTAGTCTCAAATGAACAAAAGGTATTTTATCAGATTACACATTTTCATAGTACAAGATTGAATTAAACTTCTGTGGAATCATTAAAAGTGAGAAATCATCCCCCTTCCTACCAACTTTGATAGGTTATTTGTTATTTAGATTTTAGTTTTGTTGACTGCAGTGAATGATAGGGGATGTGTTCCTATTGTCTTCCTGCTTTATAAAATTAATGAATATCTTCTTATGTTCATACATGTGCAACAGTGACCACATTTATGAAATGTAAATAGACTGCAAGAGGAGCTTCTAAAGAAGATGTTAGTTTTGACTGAGATGAAATTTTTAATATCACAAAAGTGGAATATTTTCTTATCATACCCTGATGCAGCACACCTAAATTATGAAATGAGCAATAATCTAATTAAAACTACCTAGAAAGGCAGTCCTCTTGGGCAAATGTCACTTCCATTTAGACAAGCCCATGTTTTGGAAAAGTGATATTCTAATAAATCATTTAAGATGGTGTAGTCTATTGAAAGTCGACAGGTCCACTTCATGGGCAGCCCATGGCCCCCTTTGAGGAGCTGCCTAGATTTCATATGGGAAAGCACTTCATTTGGGAAGAGTGTTAGGATGGGTCGGTGGTGCCTACCATGGGTACACAATGCTGGCAGTAGACCAGGAACAACTTGGATGAAAAGGGACACAGATACCAATGGACCTTACTGAGCTGTGACTTGAATTTCCCCCAAACTCTATAAACATTCACTGTTTGTGTAACCACATTCCTCGGGAGAGGGGGCAGTCTGAGTTGGGCTCCTGCAGAATGGGTAATTTAAGTACTTGGACATTGACATTGACAGGTTGCTGACATGCCGTGAGAATGATGTTGGATTCTTTTGTGAGCTTGGTGGGGGCTCTGAAGTCAGTCCTCAGCAGCTCTTTTAAGCATACCTAAATAAGTAAATATATTTCATTAGCATGCCCACAGTTATATTTTTTTGTGAATCCATAGGACTTTCAGAGAACCCAGATTTGACTACACTCTAAAGAAACAGATAAGAGTAGATTTTTATTTTAACACTGTCTCTGTGATGTATCCCACTGTCCCAGTTTTGTTTTCTGGCTGTGATGAACACCTTGACCAAAAAAGCGAGTTAGGAAAGGAAAGGATTTATTTGGTTTACAATTTGATGGTACAGTACATCACTTTGAAGAAGTCAAGGCAAGAATTCAAGCAGCAAGTCTCATCATATCCATAGTCAAGAACAAAGGCAAATCAATAGGCCATTGCTTCCTTACTTTCTCGACTAGTTGCCTAGAAAATGGTGGTGTCCAGAATGGTCCGAATCTTCTTAACCATTAAGACAGTCCTCCACAGACTTGACTCACAGGCCAGCCTGATCCATATAATTCCTCAATATGACTTTCTTCCCTGTGGTTCTACTTATGTTGACAGTTTAAATTAGGGAGCACCTCCAGCCTTGTCAAACGGATGCCCAAGCACATCACTTGAAGCTATCATTTCCCACCCCTGTTCATACCATAATAGGAGCCCCCATGGAACTGGATGAGGCCCTCTGGATAAGTGAGACAGTTGATTAGCTTGAACTGTTTGGGAGGCACCTAGGCAGTGGGACCGGGACCTGTCCTTAGTGCATGGACTGGCTGTTTGGAACCTGGGGCCTATGCAGGGACACTTTGCTCAGCCTGGGTGAAGGGAGGAGGGGACTGGACCTGCCTCAACTGAATCTACCAGGCTGAGCTGAATCCCCAGGGGAGTCCTTGCCTTGGAGGAGGTGGGAATGGGGGGTGGGCTGGGGGAGGGCGGGGGTGAGGGGTGGGAGGAGGGAGGACTGGGGAATCCGTGGCTGATATGTAAAATTAAATTAATTATAAAATTAAAAAAAAAGAAAATACAGTCCAATTCCAAATGCCTCCAAAGCCTTAAATTCTAACACTTCAAAAGTTCAATTTTTTTTTTTGAGACAGGGTTTCTCTGTGTAGTTTTGGTTACTGTCCTGGATCTCTCTGTAGACCAGGCTGGCCTTGAACTCAGACATCCGCCTGTCTCTGCCTCCCAAGTGCTAGGATCAAAGGTGTGCACCACTACCGCCCGGCTCAAAGTCTTTTTTAAAAGTACAGTCTTCTGTAAAATAAAAAACAAGTTGTGTACTTAAATATTCTTATTACAAAAGAAGAACTGTGCAAAAAATAATCACTCCAAAGCAAAACCAAAATCTAGCATTGTAAATCCAAATCCTATAGCTCTGTGTCCAATTATCACAGATAGTGTAATCTTCTGGCTTTGAAAGGGCTTGGGCAGCCCCTACCTCTCCAGCTTTCCATACCAATAGCTTTCTTTGGTGGACACCACATGGTCCTGGCATCTCAAATATCTTGGGGTCTCCATTGTAACTGAGGCTTCACCTTCACCAGTGGCTTTTTGGTGCCTTTTCTCGGGGACCCTGACTGTTCCCACATGGTGCCTGGTCTTAGCTGCTCTTCATGACCCTTTCATGCCTTGAAAACCATTGCTACATAGTTGACTATTACATTGCCAAGTTCTGCTGTAAGTTTGAGGTGTAGCCTGACCTCATTGGATCACAGCTGAATTGGTTTCTGTGTGCCAACTTTGTGAAGACACTTTCCTATTGTCTCAGTGAAGCACAATGAGGTTTGCTTCAGTGGTGCTGATCTCTAACCTTTTGTAGTTGGTTCTTTAGCCCCAGCCTGATGAGCACCCCATTCCCCCAATGAGGCTGGGAAACACCCATTATAGGAACAGCCATTATAGGAAACAGAAGAGCCATGTCTAATGGCCTCCCTAGATATAAATAAAAACCACAACATGAAATGCTCATTGGTGATTTCCTGTTCTCTGCTCCCAGTTACATCTCATGAACTGTGGACCATTACACGTGATGTTCTGGTAGGGAAAATGCCACGGTCAAGTCAGGGGTGCCTTCTCACTTCATGTGCTTTGTAAGTGTTTGGATTGATGTCACCTGCTGACTAAGGCCAGTGGATAGTCTCATGGAGCTTACTCTCATGTGGTGGGTAGAAAAGGCTCCAGGTTGAGCAGAAGAGAAGGGTGATGCATGATGCACTGTACCTGCCTCATGACATGGAGTGTATATATGTACACGATTCAGCAGCTAAGAAGTCTGCCCTGGTGCAGGAAACTATCATCACTTTTCCTTTATTTCCTTTAATTTACCTCCCATGGAAGCTTGCCTGTGATGCCTTCTAAACTGAGGAGTGTTCATTCGAAATTGGTACCTGCTCCTCCATCTTCAGTTAGAGGGGACTTCGGTGTGGTCTCTTGTTGTGGTGTGTAAGTGAAAGGCAGTTGTCAGGGCATATGATTTTTACCAAGAGAGGACTTGAAAAGTGCAGAAAAGCTTGTGTCAAGAAGAATATGACATTGTGATTTCTCCCTCATCACCAACCAACATCTGTGGAGAAACCCAGTGACTGGCTTTGGACACACTTCAGGGTCCTCATCCTAAGACTCAGGTAGTGAAGGTGGGCGGTGATGGCGCACGCCTTTAATCCCAGCGCTTGGGAGGCAGAGGTAGGTGGATCTCTGTGAGTTTGAGGCAAGTCTGGTCTACAGAGCCAGTTCTAGGACAGCCAAGATTATTACACAGAGAAATCCTCTCTTGAAAAACAAACAAACAAAGAAACAAACAAAAACAAAGGAAAAAAGATTCAGGCAGTAAATGAAGTCCCCTCCCTCCTCTATAGCTCTTGCATATGATCAGTGGGTATGTGAGAGGCTGTCACTTCTTTGGAATGATATTTTCAGTGTTACTTTAGTTAAACAAACTCACTTTCTTGGTCCATTTTGTCCTTGCAGTGCTTTTTTGGATCACCGTGTTGCTTATGCACACGATATAAATTGACGTTTACTGCTTTAGAATTATCACTTTTCTTAAGCACCATAGAAAAGTGATAAAACAGTTAGTCCTGAGTTCTAACTAAGGATATACTAGCTCCCAATGTACACGAGTCTTGAGACATTAAAATCCCTCCCAGAACGTTTCTTTATCATAGTTCAGTGAGTAGGTTTATACTGCTGTGTGTGGACGCCGTCCAGATGGTTCTACAGCGGACAGAAGTTTGCATCTTGGTGAGTTTTGCTTTTGGCAGCTCCTCCTAACTCTTCCCCTCCAGTCTTTCCCTGGCATCTGCCTCCTTACCCAGAGTTTCTTTTTCCTTAAAATCCCCATGTCAGTCATAATCGCCTCATTTCTAGGACTGCTTTCCGCACACTGCTTTTTCCGTCTCTCATCTTCTTCCAGCCGTGTGGAACTTTATGAGAAAACAGTCCCCTGCGTGGCTCGCCCTTCTCATTCCCTCTTGCAGTACACACAGCTGAAAAAGGTGGACGACGAAGGTTCAGAGGTCATTTATTACTGACCCTGGGATTTTCAAAGATCCTTTAAAATCCTATGCTCTGATTGTACCCTAGGATAATTGTTCCATCAGTGCTTGGATGGAGGACCCCAGATTTTGTTTTCAAAGCTCTGACGGTAGCTAAAATGTGCAGCCAAGTTTAAGAGCTGCAGTACAAGGTAGACTTGCAGGAGTCAGGTAGGCAGGCTGGGGAACACCAGGAAATGCAGGCCACCATTCTGACAGGTTTGGGTGTTGAAATGAATGTGAGATAAGACCGTTGCTCATGGAATGGTAATAAGAAATGTAATGTACTTATGCCAATAGGGGATATACTAACACACACACACACACACACACACACACACACAC